>JAZBGY010000095.1:15237-119685 GCA_037414755.1 Lydus trimaculatus | reverse complement strand
GCACTTCCGCTTCAACCGGAAGTAGCTGTCAACTTGCTTATTTTAAATAGAATGCTATATTTTTTTTGGGCATTTTTGAATTCTATGTATTAATTTTGACTATGCTGTATTAGGGTTCCCTATACCTATCTATAACCGTTTGTGAGATATTACAGTTTTTTCTGTTTTCATTTACCTACATTAAACTTTATACAGTCTAAGCACACTTTGTGATATAACGAGAGTCGATAGTTATATTTAGGTATAGGAAACCCCCTAATACTGTATAATCAAGATTAATATGTAGAATTCAAAAATGCACAAAAAAATATACCGTTCCATTTGAAATAAGCAAGTTACTTCCGGTCAAACCGGAATCGGCAAGTTCGCCAAAATACTCTAGATCAGTGGTGGCGAACCTATGGCACGCGTGCCCGAGGTGGCACGTATAGAAATTTTGCTGGCACGTGAACGACTGATTTTTACTATAACTCTGGTTTCTATTGTATAGATAGAATACAGAAAAATATTTTTTTCCATAGCTAAACAATTTTTTGGCAAACCTACAGAACAATCGGTGACTTGGCATCGCTGTCGAGAAATTTGGTAACTTTGCATTTTCACTTTTCTTCTCATAATCTTGATTGATATCTAGCAGAAAATGCATAGATACAGCGCTCCCACTCACTTGACAAATTGGTGGGAGCTGATGTGTATTGTACCGTCCGGCGCGGAAAAAATTTACGCTAAGTATTGTATGGTGTAAGTCAGGCTTCCGTTTGTAAGGGACAGCAAATTGTCGGACTGGCAAAACTTATTTTCTCTCTTTTAAAAACTACCCGGCACTTCAGAAACTCGATAAACTTGAATTTTTGGATTTTGGACATGCGCTAGATAAAAGGTTCGCTACCACTGCTCTAGATTAATAGATTATAACTTGAAACTACAATATCCAAAAAATCAGATTTTTAGCTTTACCAAATCCTGAGTTATTTGACCGTTCCGGGACTTTTGCCCAACCCTGTATAATAGCTAGGCATATAGGAACAGAATTTTTGGAACATCGGATCACACTAACAAATAATTGAAAAATCTGTAATACTGCTAGATCAAGTCCAATTGCGAAACAAATCTCTTCGTGTGGTGTAGAAATCCATCATTGTTTGAAGGAATTGGTGTAACTTGTGTGCGCTACTGATGTTAGATAGAAATCACGAGCAAAACAACAATTGCCATTGCATCAACTGGTGAAATTGTTCCTCATTGTGCCAACAGGCTTCGTAAAAAAAAACGTCGTTCAAAATGGATAAAAGACTGGATTGCTGACAGAGATACGTTTTATCAAAAAAATTGCACATTACCGTTAATGAACAGATTGGATACAACAATGGAAATAGTGGAGTGCATGAAACGGCAAACGAAAATACAATGCCAAAAGACCAATTGCTTTCCACTGGTGCTTCATGTAAAAATGTACAAAATACGACAGAGCATGGACATAGTGGAACATTTGAGAGGAAGTTAATCACTTGTAAAATACTAGTGCGTAACACGCAAAATTATGGAAACCATCAAATTAACATACAGTCCTCAGCTGATAAGACAGTAGAAAAAATATAATCTCTGGTAGAAAGTATGAAGCGACTATTGAGAATCTGTTACCAAAAAAACAATTACGTTCCATAAGCCTTCCATGCAACAAGGTGCTAAAGGAGATAGAGTAAGCATGTAAAGAAGAGACCAAGCAATTGTAAATCATCAGTGCGAAATCGTGAAAGGCAAACGAACCAAACTGGCATCAAATGCTCAGCCGATGTAACAAAATGTCATTGGAAACGTAGCAATTATATTGAATTTATTGATGAAGTCTCAAGTTATTGAAAACAAATTGGATGTAAATATGGAAACAGTAGAAAGTATGACGGCCAGGCTAGCATAAAAACCTCAGATGATATTAAAGAGAAAGATGTTTGATTTAAAAAAAGCCAAGTCATTAATAATGAAGATACAAAACAGTTATAAAGGTACAGAAAGGATTGGAACGAATAATGACAAGACAGAAGATTCCAAACATACGGATAACAAATAAAAATAATAGTGTTTCGTTTTTCAATATAAAAATCTGTCAAGGCGGCGATAAAGTAGGATAATTTCGCGAGAAACAGGTCGATTAAGCGGGATTCTACTGTATATGTGAATAGCTTGGGTGATTTTGAGCGACTTTTAGCTGACGGCGTCATTTTTCAATAAAAATCTGGCAACACTGCATTAGCGCCGCGTGTAACTTCTGTCAAAATTTTGAGGTTAAATTACAAATTTTGTACGAAAATAACAATAAAACAATTAAATAATGGCACAAATTAACGAAATAAAAACTGAACAAGACACACTTAAATACCAATTATCAGTATCCGGTATACCAGAAAAATATTGGGATGTTCTTATCGAAAAATTAGAAAATAATAATTTCGATGCCGGTGAAACATTTGATTTATTAAAAGTTGAATATGATGAAGAACGTGAATTAAACGAACCAATTTATGTATTACAAGCTAAAAATATGATTGATTCGAATGATCCAAAAAATGTTTACTTAATTGATCATTTTTGGACGTTTCGTATACGCAACGCAAAAGATGATCTTAAAACAAATCGATCATTACAATTGAGATTATCGAATATTTTAGATTTAAAACATAATAATCGAAATGAACAACAACAGATAATTGATGAGATTTTTGAGAAAATGTGGTATTTATGTAATCATTACACAATACCGAATTTGGCAAATATTGAAGATCGTCTACCAATTTGGTATATTATGGATGAAATAGGTTGTGCTGTTGTACATAATAATCAACCAAATTGTCGAATTGTGCCGTTTTTCTATAATAAAGCACAAATCACTTATTCGATTTTATATCCAATTGAAGATATTGACGGTGGTGATTTTCTAACAAGAGATTTCGCTGATGGCATACCAGAAAACAGCGATCTACGTAGAGCTGTACTTGCACCGTATACAAACGAAAAATTTGATGGTTCATTTAAACCGGAACCACCCGGTGTTGATTATTATCTTGCAGGCCATATACGTGAAAGTTTACCAAATATTGAACAATACACACCTTTAATTAAAACAAATTTTAAAGTATTCACACAATATGATTTAATAAAAACTTATCTAACTGATAATCGTTATGAGTTTGTTGATAATGAAGATGCAGCTGATATTCTATGGTATACAAGACATTTCAAAAATTATCAACAATTAAGTGAAACACCACATAAATTTATTAATCAATTTCCATTTGAATTTGTATTAACAATAAAAGATTTATTATGTTTAACATGTAGAAAATCGAATAAATGCAATGAAATCGGTTATCCAAATTGGTTACCAATTACTTATAATTTAAAAACGGAAATAACGAATTTTCTTGCATATTTCGATTATTGTAAACGTTCAAATAATGACAATTTCTGGATAATAAAACCATTTAATTTAGCCCGTTCTCTAGATACACATATAACAGATAATCTAGTTTATATAACGAAATTATTAACAACTGGTCCGAAAATTGCACAAAAATATATAACAAAACCGGTATTATTTAAACGAACCGACTTAAATATTAATGTAAAATTCGATATACGTTATGTAATTCTATTAAAAAGCGTTAAACCATTGAATATTTACATTTATAAAAATTTCTTTTTACGTTTTGCTAACAAACAATTTCAATTGGATAATTTTGATGATTATCAGGCACATTTTACTGTAATGAATTATGAAACAAATACAAATATGTTACATTTAACATGTGATAAATTCAAACAAAATTGGTCAGAACAATATCCAAATTTCGAATGGAATAATATTGAAAAATCAATATTTGAAATGTTAAAAGAGATATTCGGATGTGCAATTAAAGATCAACCACCATGTGGTATTGGTGAGAATCCACAATCACGTGCCATTTATGCTGCTGATATACTATTAGAATGGAATCAAATCAATGATATTCAACCATTAATATTAGAAATTAATTTTATACCAGATTGCCAACGTGCTTGTCAATATTATGAAGATTTCTATAATAAAATTTTCAATTTATTGTTTTTCGATGAAGAATCTGATTGTTTTGTTAAATTGTAATTGTTTGTAATTAATTAAAAAAATTTATACAGATTTGCCGTTATCTAGTTGATCGTTTATTATAACAAATACTTGACCTAATTCATCATATGTGTATGTTCTTTTTAAAATTGTATCTAATAATTTGATTCCTGATAATGTACGTAGACCTGGCAATAATGGGATTGCTTTGAATTCTAAAATTTTCGTTGAATGTGGCTGTAATGCTTCCAATTTTCTACCAGATATACCACACCATGTTATACCATCTGTATTCTCTAAATATAAAATCATTTCAACGGTTCTATCACTAGAATTTAAAAAAAAATAATAATAAATTAAATTAAACAAATTCATGATAATTTGAGAAAAATTACCAATTATTAATTAATTTACATTTGAATGTAAATAATTCTTCTAAAACTACAAAATTTGGAAGTTCAATAATTGACAAACGAATATCTCCATAATCGGGCCCCTATAAATAAATTCGAATTAATAACATGTTTGTTTTTTTTTTGTAGATCTTAAAGGCGATGATTTCGTTGCGACGCTCAATGCTCGCAGTCCGCTGTTACGTTCACGTTTTGCTTAAATCGTCTGGCGTCTGTATTTCTAAAGTTATAAAGTAGAAAGTGCTCAATATCAAATGAATCCAGGAACATTAGTGGCATTGATTTTGATAAAAGATCAAGAACATGTTGATATTCTAAAATTATTTGTCTCCATACGAGTCCCTATGCTAAACAATAGTGGAGTTTCGTACACACCAAGTTTTAAGGACAGAGAATAACGCCAGGGCAAGTTGTCTCTTTCTATGTTATATATACAATCTACCGAATTTTACCGGTTGGTTCTACCAATTTTACTCTGTAGATATCTAGCAACACTAACTCACGATGAGTTAGAAAGAATAAGACTGCCCCGGCACAAGATATCTGACTCTAAAAGTGGTAGGCTACACCAGGGGCGTCTCTAACTTATCTGCCGCCGGGGTGCAAATCCTCATATACCGCCCTCTCTACATGGATTGTAGCACAGGGTTAGAGGAAATAAGCAGTTCTGAACTAAATAAAGCCGGGTTTATTCAGACAATTTTTGAACATTGGTCGTCTTTCTCGGAAATAACTGTACACAGTTCTGAGTAGTAACAGTGAGAGAAAAAGCAATAAAAATTGTTCTCTGAATCGACAGAAAACTCAGTCAATTTTGAGTTTTTAGGGACTTCCGAATTTCTGTTACTTTCAAAATTTTAGGCGCCTAGGCCTAAACCCTTCACTGCTCGTAAGAACAGGAGATATGATTTTCTTTCTAATGTTGGCGAGTATTCCGCACATAGATAGGTATACAAGAGTGCAGTTCATTAGGCGAAGCCAGCAGAATTGTATGGTCTAAGATTTTAACAAATATTTTTAAGAATAAAACTACCCACTCTGAGGGCTTGTAATCAAGTGTTCCAATTCCTTTCATAATATTTCCAAACATTCTATCAAAATTCCTTGTTTCCCAGGAAATTTGTTTCTTACAAACGTCCATGTGGTCTTGAAACAAATCGTCAACACTTGTGGCAATTAAACAAAACAATGAAATTGTTAATCGTTATCCAATTTTTCTTTCCAAAATTTGCTCATGGCTAGTTTTAAACAAAATAGATAAACAAATCTCAGCTGCCGCCCCAAAAACCGGACGCCGGAGTGCACCGCACCCCTTGCACCCCCGCTTAAGACGGCCCTGGGCTACACTCCCCCTTTCGCTATTCGAAGTCCATGAGAGCCATGGGTATTTCATTTATAATCAAGTGCAAGTGTGGTTGGGGTGTTCGCGTCCCGAATTGTTTTATTGAGCAGTTTGAGACGTGGCCGTCTACCAAGGATTATCGACCCACTCCGCTTATTGCCACTGGCAATAGCAAAGCTATATAGTTGTCTATGGCAAATTGGCATTGTAGCAGTGCTCGACTATGGGCTATGGGCCATGAAATCTGAACGTCGTAACGAAATCACACCATACAATAACATAAATAGAACTAATCTGGTAAAAGCACTACAAGAGCTCAAAAGTCCATCCAAACCATTAGAATAATAGTGGAAATAGACATGAAAATATTAAATTGAATAATTTAGTGAGTTTTTTTAAGGTAAATGGTAAATTTTGAAAACGAAAAAAATGTTTTCTTATCCAATCTATTCAGAATATTCAGTATTATTGATGTTTGTTTCAATATTGTATAAGTTACAACGGGTATTTCGAAATTTCTAATTTGTAAAGTAGTACAAAACCTTTTTATGGAAATAGGTTCCTTAGGTCTTGCCCTCTAAAGTCTTGAAAAACGTTTCTAAACTAATACACAAATAAGGAAGTTATGGAAGTGTTCTTGTTTACGTGGGACAGCCTGTATATACCGCAAAAATCTTCGAAATAGGTACATTGTTTTTGATTTTGCACATGCAGCAAGTGCAATTACTCAAAATCAACACCACAGTCAGTTTGTATTGTGTGTATTGAGGGTTTGAAGCTTGGCTAACAGAAAGTAGAAGTCCAAAAACGAATTATCAAGTACAGACAGATAAGAAATATTGGAAATTGAAGCAGTGTAAATCTATATGTACTTGGAGGTTTTGCTAAACGTGAAAATAAAGAATTAGAGTTAAGGATTGCCAAAATCAAGCGATGTACTGAAATTTAGGAAAAACGAAAGAATTACCCTGAAATGCTAAAATAAGAACACAGAAAATCGCCAATCAACATTGACATACAAGTACAAAACTTAAGTGTTAACAAAGAATAGAATTTTGAAATTGAAAGCATTGAAGCAAAAAAATACTACAAAGAATTTATGGAGAGAACTTAACATCGAGGGGATGGATCTGGATAAATAGAGTCGTCGAAGAAACTAGACGAAATAAGAGAAGTTTCTTGTCGTTGCAGCGGATGCACATATCCAGACAGATATATTAAAGACATACCGTAGAAAATTCCAGAAAAAAAACAAGAAACAAGTAAAGACCCAGAAAACGATGTAGAGATGCGCGGCGACAGAAGATTTGAAATAGAAGCAAATAATAGACAATTGTGGAAGAAAATAACTAAACTACAGGCCTAAATGGCTTGTAAAAGCTTTATAATATAAAAAATTGATAAATCAACCAGACTTACAAGAAATATTGTTACAAATTTAAAATATTCAGGAACATTTCTTTAATTCTTATTAGACTACTAGCAGCATTTCTTTTCTATTTATTTTCATTATTATTATTATTATCAAATTTTTGTTAAATAAACTGGATAATTACTGTAATAACTCTTACCATTCGCTGTAATTGGCTGGTTTGTAATCGTCCCTTTTCACCTAAATTCGACCGCCACACAATATCCAATTTACCAATATTTGTAGCACCACTTAAACTTTTCAAATCCGATGATAATTTCTCATTTGGTGTTAAACAATATAAAAATTGACATATAGCTTGTGGTTGTAATAATGTCATTTTACCAAATATACTATCACCATTCGGTGTCATATTTAATGAAGTTACATTAAATAGATGTGTTGCATCTAATGCAACTTTTTCTAAACATATAGGACCAGTTGTTATATTTTGTACTTGTGCTTCTAGATAAACATCATCATTTTCGGCATTATAAAATTTCGTTTTAACATCCAACGGTTTCAATACTTGTATTTTAAAGAATTTACGAAATGATTTCACTGTAGTTGTGGCCGTTTGATAACTGACCTCACAAACTAATCTAAAAAAAAAAGAACAAAAATAAGCGAATTATTCGATAAATATTGGGAAATTTTTGAAAAATTCTATACATATGTGTGCCTATTTCTTTAACTTCATGATGAATCACCAAATTCACAGTTTCATCCGGTTTTAATTCGGGTGTTGGTGGATTTAATGATAACGGTAATCGTTGTTGACTCGTCTGTAAGTCAACCTAAAAATTTCTAATTAAATACAATATAATTACTGTAATTCCAATAGAAATTACTTTAACAGTAATATTTTGGACGATCTGTTGTGTTTCACTGTAAACACAAATATAACTCGAGAATGTTTCACCAAGATAGATATTAACTGGACTTTGTGGTAATAAAAGAAATTGTCCAGCACATAATGTTTCTGTACCTTGTACAGCTGTGGGATCTTGTTGTAATGCAATATTTAATAAATTACCAGGTAGATCTTTTGTATCACAAGTTACAGGTAATGGACTAGCTAATGTGGGACGAGTTAATCGCATCACTAGAAAAAATACAAATCAATTTATAAAATTTATTGTTTTAAAATAATAAAGACCTTTCAACGATAATAGGTGTTCTTCAGGCTCTACTGTTGCCATGTTTTGAAATTTTTTACAATTTTCCTTGGTTATAAATTTCCAAATTTTCCGACAATTAAGAATTAGGTTATGTTTTGACAGATGTCAAATCTGAACTTTCGACATACTGGAATGCTAACTATAACGCAAAAGACCAAAACTGAAAAATTCGTAACGAAACCTGTAAGTTTTACATAATTTAAATACAGGTAAGAACAGTAATATGTCGCTACTGCGTGCATTGACTTTCTGTATTTGGTTTTTGGTTTGCTAATTAATATTTTAAAATTATATGCAATTGTCAGCATTCCAGAATTGATACCATTTTGAAGTAGTCAATTTTGCGCCATCTCTCGGTATAGATTGTAACCGACGAATTTTCCAAAATTTCAAAATTTTCCGTAAAGAAAATGCCTAGTAAAAAGCCTTTATCTTCAGATAATTCAGAACAACAAGATGTACCACAACCAGTACGTGAACTTACACAAACTGATCGTTTAAATAAAAAATTATTAGAATCATTTCTAACGAAAATCAATGAAAATGATGGAAATTTAAAGAAATTCTCTACATCAACTGATAACGATCCTAATTCTAATCAAGAAACAGCGGATTTTAATTAAATTTATGTTAATTTATATAAATATTAATTTTGGTAGTGACAACAACAACATAACCTTAAATCTAATGTCGTAAAAACGCGGGAAAATGATAACGTCTGACGATCTTTATAGTGAAAATTTCGATGAAAATCATCTAGAAATTGTTGAAGAAAATGATCAAATTGAAGAGAATGTCGTGGAAGAACAACAAGATGATGAAAACAATCAAACAGAAGCCAAAACAATAAAACCAAAACGAATCATACGTAATCCACAACCGAAATTGAATGAGGCAACATTAAAAGGACAAAGAGGCGTTACAGCATTACCATCATATTTCGAACGTGTTAAATTCAAAGGTAAAGGTAATGAAGAACAAGATTTGAATGTTTTATTAAAAACGTACGAATATTGGTGTCATCGTTTATTTCCGAAATTTCCATTCGATGATTGTATTGAAAAAATTGAAAAATTAGGTACAAAACGACCTGTACAAACACACCTTAAACGTATCCGTATGGATATTGAAACAACTGAACAACCTATAAATAATGATGATGTTAATAATGATGAACAATTAATTAATACTGATAATAATGATCAACAATTAATTGAGAATGATAACAGTTTTTCACAACTATCTGATTTACCAACTATTGTGAATATTAGTGAACAACAAGAAGAACGAATTCGTTTGAATCGTGAACGTGCACGTAGATTACGAGAAGAGAAATTGAAAGCAATCCAAACAAACAATGGAAGTCAATTGGAAACAAATCCAATCAGTCAAGATTTGTTCGATAATCAAGTCACAGATGAATTACAAACTGAATTTACACAAGAATTCCTTAACAATAACGCTGAAAATCAAGAAATGGTGACAGAAATTGAAAACAAGAATGATGAAACTGTAGAACAACCAAATAATGATGGTGATGATGATGATGATGAAGAAAGTATTGAGAATATTTTGGATCAAATAAATGCTGATGATGATGCTTGATTTAAGGTTAACATGCTGTTGCACTATTTTAATATTTGTATAATAAAAATTTTCATTTATAGATTTTAAGAATTTACCCCGTTTTGTATCCTTCTGATGATCCTTTCCTTGATAGTAATCCTGTTACACCAAAAACCAGGAAATTCGGTAAGTTTTCGATTTTCTCAATGAATATGAATGTTATCCAGAAAAGGGGCGTATTAAAGGCAACGTCCACATCAAGTGCCGGCCTCCTCATTGATAGGGCTCAGTCTACCGTTTAGAATGCTCTAAACTCAGGGCCCTTCGATTATTCAAACTGTCAGTACACGAGTAGGCTTTCAATTCGATTTTTATAAAAAAAAGCTTTGTTAGACTTTGAGAGACCTGCAACGTTCAGCGTCTAAAATCTAAGGCGTCGATTATTCTCAATACGCCACTGATTCGGAAGTGTGTGTTGTTGGAAGTTGTTGTATTTCAATTGTTGTATTTTCAATCAATTTTCTTCTATCAAAAAGTCGATTGTATTAGAAAAACCGTATTATCTGGAATAGCAGCTACCTTATTGCAAGAAGGTATACAATCGCCAATTAAATGTTTCAATTGTCTATAAAACTCTGGAAATCTATTGATGCTAAATGTAACGGAAAATTCTCATTTGGGAAAGGTGATTTTAAAAAAAAATGCCCCTTGGTAGTGTAAGACGAGCTTACAATGACCAATAAAAAGCTTTTGATAGCATTCTTACAGAAATATGTGACTATAGAATCAGACAGTGAGCAGTGGCGTACTATAGGGTCATGAGGTTCTAGGCAACTTTGAATTAGGGGATCCCATTTTAAGCGTTGAATTCAGATATTTTCCTAAAGGAAAACAACTTTAGATAGAATCCCATTCAAAAGAAAATAAAATTAGATACACGACATTTATCAATGGCGTCACTTACAATCAGACCCGACAAAGAGAAGAATAGTACCGGGGCCCATGGGAGAATTTTATAAAGGCCTAGTCTTGCTCCTGGCGGCTCTAGCGTCACTAATAGTTTCAAACGTTAATGTTAATTCTACAGCTGGCAAGCCCATTTTTGGTTTGTTGAGGACTTCCTATGAAATCTTGAATCAATGTTTCTCAACGACCAAACATTTTATCCAAAGATTCAGCTTAAAAACGGTGAAAAATTTTGCTCTCTAATCTTATCACAATAAAATAGAATTTTCAAAGATTTTGCCCAAAAACTGCAAGTTTTGCGATAAAAAAACCCATCAAAATAAACAGAAAATTCAAAAATTCTGACCGAAAACTGCTAATTTTGCGCTAATTTACTCAAAATTTGCGAGAATTTGCACAGATTCAGCTCAAAAACGGAAAAATTTGCGATAATTTCGAAATATTCTTATCAATAACTGTGAATTTTCAAAAATTTTGCCCGAAAACTGCAAGTTTTGCCATGAACCCATCAAAATAAACGGAAAATTCAAAAAGTCTGACCAAAAACGGCTAATTTAATCAAAATATGCGAGAATTTGCACAGATTCAGCTCAAAAACGCAAACATTTGCGATAATTTCGAAATATTCTTATCAATAACTGTGAATTTTCAAAAATTTTGCCTATAACATCATGAATTATCGCACTGGCTGAGGCTGATATCAATCATAAGAATGCTACTGCATTTATCAACAATTTAATGTAATTTAGAAAAAAGCCAACTAATACACTCGATTCAATAATTTGGGTGCCCCCTGTTAATTGGGAGGGTTGGCAATTGCCCTTTTTGCTCATAGGGTAATATGCCTCTCATCTAACGTTAGCAATCATTCAAAAACGTACAAAAGCTGCAGGAGATTGAAGCTAATCCAGTTATAAAATCTATGAAAAACCTTTATTGAAGTTGCGTATGGAATTTTAACAATGCAGCACTAGAAATAAATCAGGAAACACAAATAATATTGAATTAATTCAAATACTTAATAATATTTAAATCACATATTTTAAAGCTAAACTAAACCCTAAAAATTATTTTTTTTTATAATATATATATGTATATATTTACATTTAAAAAGCGCTTATTTGTAAACAATAATACAATTAATTTAAACAGCATTTGGTATTTCTGGTATTAATGATGCGAAAAATGTTGTAAAAAATGTCCAAACAATCATCAATCTTGATGGAGCTTGTTCATCTTGTTGTTGTTGTTGTTGTTGTTGGTGTTCTGATTCTTGTTGTTCTTGTCCAGCAATTGTTGGATCATTATTACCTGGCACTGTATTATTATTATTATTGTTGTTGATGTTAATATTATTATTGTTATTATTATTATTATTATTATTATTATTAGGATTTATACTTCTAAAGAAGCCGATTTGATATAAATATAAAACAAAACCAAGGAATAACACAAAAATGAAACGTATTGGACTTGAATAGAAATAAACAACACTAAATAATATCATAACACGACTTAACATATAGAAAACATCAAGCCAATCACGTTCTGGATTATCAGGATCACGAATAGGGACTGGTTGTGGTTGAGGTGGTTGTTGTTGTTGTTGTTGTTGGGCATTATCATCTATTTGTTGATTTTGTGGAATACCATAAGAAGTTGCCGCCCTATTAAAACAATATTTTAATATAAAAATCAACAAACAAAATCTGAATCATCCTTACAATTGCATATATTGCGTCATATATTGTAAATAAGCTTGTTGCATCATTGCTAATTGTATTGCATATTGATTTGGATCTCTTGCAAATTGATTTGGATCAATTGGTGGATTTGTCCATATATTCGATAGATTTTGCCCATT
Source organism: Lydus trimaculatus (assembly GCA_037414755.1). NCBI lineage: Eukaryota > Metazoa > Arthropoda > Insecta > Coleoptera > Meloidae > Lydus > Lydus trimaculatus. Next base: position 106,843 of record JAZBGY010000095.1, on the reverse strand, counting down.
TATTGTTGGTGTTGTTGTTGTATTTGTTGTAGTTGTTGTAGATGGTGTTTGAGGTAATTGTTCTGGAATCACTCGTCTTATTGTCGATTGATTTGTTTTCTCTGGTAATAAATGTTGTTTGCTTGCACAAACTAAATGGACTGTATGTGTCTCTTGACCTTCATATTGCCGTAAAACGTCCTTTAATGTAACGGAATCACTCAATAATTGACCAGAATAAATCAATTTCTGTTCATGTTTTGGCTACGAAAACGAACCTCCATTATTAACTGACAAAAAAAAATAATTAAACTTATTGATTATAAAAAAATACTTACAGGTTTGCTGGGATAGACTTCGGACAAATGTTGTTTTAATTTATTTATTGTCCATGATAATTCGCATTTAATTGTTTGATCTTCAATTTGTTGATTTGGTGCCTTCACTATTAAAGTGATTGGCAATGTATCCATTGTTTTTTTATTATTATGATCCACTTTGTTTATAATTTTATAACCTTCAAAATGTAATTGTAACTAAAATCTTGATAAATTAAATAATTCAAGCAATAACAACAACTAAAAAGAACATGAAATTATTGATAACAAACTTTTGATTTAACAAAATTTTATAAATTATGACATGTTTATTATCTCATACAGACATATACACATACAACTTATCAACATCCTTTCTATTTGGCCGATTCTGATTGGTCAATAATTTGACAGTCATAGGCCACGTGATAAGTCAACCAATGGCGTAACAAACATTTTGTATATTGCTTTATAAACAATACATATTTATACAGACTTGGTGGTTTTTATACGAACATAGCCCCATAGTTCAATCAAAGGGCCCCATTCGCGGTTAAAAAATCAGGCCCTCAAACAGTGTTTAGCTTATGATCCTCAATGTTAACAGTCCACAGACACTCTCAGGGATTTCGCATAAGTTAAAATGAGTTAAAATAAGCGGTCAGACGTCTAAAAATTCCGCATATTAACACCACTCTACACCACATACTTATATATAAATATACCGCGCAAGAGAGGTTTCCGACACCAGAAATAGTGGATGTCGCCATTTTGATGCTTCGTTGTCTGAATCGTTAGTTGTAAATTGAAATGTCCCTAGTAAACGGCTACTTTTCGCGCGCGGGACAATTGAAAATGACAGAATTGAAACAAAATTATGCAACTGTAATAAACAAAACAGAGACACGACGACACTGAAGCATCAAAATGGCGTCGATTCTATCTCCTTTTATTTCCTGCGTCAAATACTTGCGCATATGTTCAAAATCGGTATAGTTATTTCAAGTATATGCTCTACACTCCATGTTGAATGGTGAAACAGCAGCGGGCAAATTTTAAATATGAAAATTGGACTAAATAACGATAATGTAAACGTAGTGCGATCTTTTTTTAATAGATTTGTCTGTAGATTTTCCACCATGTTCATGACAAAGATGAAAGAAGGCGAGATGTTTAGAGAAAGCTCTAAGAGTGAATGTGATTCATAGACAACAGACTGCTTATTTTCTATTTATCTTATTCCAACTTAGAGAAACGAAGACTAGATGGCGTTGTGTTTTTTTTACAGTGTTTCCATTTGAAAAACCAACACGATATTTATCTCTACTGATACTATAACATGCTTATAACAACCTTTACATTCTAGCCAATAGCAACACGGAAAATTTACCACGAATAAACATAGAGCTTCGTCTACTTTAGAGAAACTGGGAAATGATTGTTTTAATGAATAAAATCAGAAATTATTGTCTTTTAGTCCCGAAAAATCACAGTGCGTTAAAGAGTGGCTTAACGTAACAATATTCTGTCACTTGTAACGTCATCAATATTGTTGGTTAGGCAAACCATATTAACCAGGAACGTATACTCATGTAATGTGAGGCTCACTAATTCCGCATTTGGGAACAAACACAATAACTACTCCCTGTACCTAGGCTACTACCGTCCACTTAAATCCTTTAGAGAGCCCCCCAGAGGTTTTGGCAAGTTTTGGCCTATCGTTACGAATTATTGCATTACGGTGTAATTATTTTCAGAGAGGTGGTACTTTAATAGACACCAAAGCGAATCCGAGCGCTAAAGCTTCGACTGTCTGACCAGATTTGCAATGCTCATTTCTTTTCGAGCTTTTATTGAGAACAGATGTGTTGTGCTTCGTGCAAAGTTAACATACGAAGCTACGAAACGCACAGGTCTGAGCGCAGCATCACCTTGTAAAATTGTGCAAATTACAACACTGTCATCTGTAGAGTATTTTGTAGTCCTACGCCACTGTACATTATTTTTGCAATTATTTTGAATACGCCTCTATAGAATTTTCCTTCTTTATTAAAAATATGTAATGTAATGGAAATTAAAAATAATTTATCAACAAATAAGTGCTTCTATTGTTTCAAATTACATACGGGCAAGGGTCATTTTTAAAAATAAAAGCCAAAAAACAACACATAAGTACATCTATTAAAAGTAAATTTTGTTTATAATTTTTTTGCTTTGTTTTATCTATTTAGTAGAAACTAATTTTTGCATTTCATAGAGAAAGTAAAATTTCATTATCGTGTTCTAAGAGTGAAAGTAGATTCGTTTAAGAATTTACAAAAAAAAATCACGTGGTTGATGATATTAAATGGGGCTTGCTTAATTGAATGATTATTTTTTAATTGATTACAACTGAATAGAGTTTTATTCCCCGTTATCTTTTATCCATTTTAATTGCTACCAATTTGATTCTCAGATTATCCTCTTTTTTTTTTTGTTAGATTTATAATTCAATGATACTTCAATATGTTAAAACTACTACTACTACAAAAAAAAAATGCCATAGTCCTTTCTTAAGTGGTAATTTTGAAATCACTTTCATTCTAATTTAAATGAAGTGGTCAGTGATGTATGTCAATTGCAGACGGCAGTTGTTGAACAAGCAAAAAAAAAGTAGAACAAGATGATAAAATTGCTTAAATTGTATGTGTTTTCTTTTGTATAAATTTAATTAGTTTAGTTAGTTTTTTGATCCGGATTAACTGTAAAGTTTAGATTACAATATTAAGAAGTACAAAAGATATCTTATAGTATATATCAAGATAAAGTCAATATTAAAGCTGTTTTAATTCGAAATTGCAATTGTGAATTATTCAACTATTCTGCATTTAATGCGTAAAACATCTATACTTATTTACATATCTTTTAGCTTTTTCAATTAATTTCACAAATTGACTTTAAGCCTAGGCTCGCATGAACGATAAATTATCGGTCTAATGTTACGTGCAGGCTTGCGTAAGTTTAGTGCGCAAACTTACCGTAAAAACGTTTCACATTAACGTTATAGCGCCATCAACCAAACATCAAAGTGTTTAAAATACTTGCTTTATCTTATTATTCAGAAATAAGAAAAAAAGTTAAGAAAAGAAGATGGCGGATGGTGGCTGAACATGTCAAAGCTTTCTCGAGAGTCCTGTTCAGCAAGGGTGGCGCTAGATTTTAAGCAAAGTGAAGCGTCACATTGGGACGCCATATGTATCAACGTGGCGCCAGTAGCCAAAATCTTATGGCCTGATGTAAATTTTATTGCCCATTATCCCAGTAAGTTTGAGTCTTCAAATAGATACAAATTTCATTGTTGTAAGACTAGTCCCTTCGATTCGAGATATCTAAAGCCGCCTCCACATCTAACGAACCCGAATGCAAAAACAGTGTTAACGGCAAACCATGTACGCGAATGAATGAAGAGGAACGTGGCGAACGGCGATTTCTACTACTTTCGTTTGCGCATGACCACCGCATTCGTTTATATTTGTTCGTATTTGTTTGTTAGATATGGACGCGGCTTAACATTATATATCCTGTGTCCATGTAGGAATGCAGCTTTAGGAAAGATTAGTTCTGTACCCAAATAATAATAAAATCCACATATTTGGTATTTAATTTAAATTTTAAATAAATTAATTGTATTCTCTATCATTATCCTTTGGTGTTTTCTCCACAATCTGTCTTCATTCCCATTTTTCAATTTGCTCTCTCTATTATTATCCTGCTAAATCGAATGTCGTATAGACCTGTTTCATTTGCCCTATTTATGATTTCCGACTTAGAAAGTGAACATTGTCTTAAAACAGCCTTATATCCCTTGAACATAGGACACATTTTAATAAAGAAAAAGTCAAATGTGTAGTGAAATAATAGAAAACTCTTATGTTCAAGCAGTTTTATGCTGATTTAAAATAAAATCTGTCCTAAGTCTAGATTTAGAAAAAGAAGATGAACCCGACCCAATATTTTTTCTTGGTAATCTCACCTTGTCCGATTCTCCATTTTTCAGATTTTTATGTTTTTTCATTTACCAATTATATAATAATGTTTTGCTTTAAAAGACAAATGATAACGCGTTGTATTATCGATTTTTTATGAATGTTTCACGCTTCTTGTTTCTTATCAGTTGTTAATGTTGCTATATTGTTTGGTTGGTTAAAATTAAAAACAAACAAATCATTAATTTTAATGTATATATGTATTATATTTTATAATTTTTATTTCATTTATAAATATCATCTAGTACAAAGTATGCTAATATAAAAAAGGAGCAATTTTTTAAAATTATTGTCAAAGCGCTTTATTGGTAAACATTACAAATAAATAATTTTTCTTATTCACAACATCTACATCTATCAAGATTAAAATAATGGATTTTCATTCTATTATAAAGAGATCATCATCACATTAGTTATCATAGTCCAGCTATGATATAATTTATAAAATTATTTACTGACCAATTTTACACATGCAACTATTGACTAAATCTCCATTGCAATTTTCTATTCTCAATATACAGGGTTAGTCATTTCAAACTACAGTTTCCATACTTTTCAGAGAAACGAAACAAAAACCTAGGGTTGAAGAGTAATCTGTCTAAAAATGATTTGACAGCAAAATAGATCCTATTCATAAATGAGGAAAGAACCACTGTGGTAAAATTCCGAAATGTGTAGACTATGACAATATTTTTTACGTTTTCAAAAATCGTCATTTTAATTGAAAAAAGATCAAGGAATTATTTATAAACAGGTCAACGGCTGTTTTAACTCATACGTGATTAATCTGAGATTTGTTGACGTGTGGACTAATTCAGTTTGAATAAACTGAATAAGGAGAAACGTCGAGGTAAACAAATACCGATTGTTTAATGGAAACATCGCCCACACACAACAGATAAAACATACGTAATGATGCACACTTTAACACATCTGACACTGAATTCAATGTCTAGACAAGATAAACAGTGCAACTGATCTCTAAAAGTAAGTCAACTAAAATTAATTAAAAATTTTTTTTTAATGAAAATGATTTTCGAAAATGAAAAATAATTGTCATAATCTACACATTCCGGAGTTTCAGCTGTAGTGGTTCTTTGTTCGTTTTAAATAGAGTACTCTTTATCCTCGTGTTTTTGTTTCATTTCTCTAAAAAATATGGAAACTGTAGCTCCAAATGTCTAACCCTGTATGGACATACAACGATATGTGTAACATACATGTCCGACCCAGTTAACTTTATCATTTATAAAACTAGAAACAATGGAGCTCTGTCAGTCGAACACATTTTACAAAATAAAGAAAGAAAAAAAAACAACAAAGTTCATTTTGATATATTATAAAATTTAGCTAAATTTTTGGTTTCAATATTTGAAAATAGGCTACGTTTAAATTGAGCTTAAAGTTTCGATTTTATACTTTGTGGAATAATGATGGAAAATTTAAATTTATTTAAGGTTTCCTCATTTAATTCTAATCGTTTTAATTTAAATTTAAATTAAACAGCTGGAATCATTTTGTAATTACCATTTCTATTTTATTTGATTCTAGTTGAATTTTTTTTTTTTAGAAAACAATCAATAAATTTAAACTCACCACCATTTGAGGATTGACATCTTGGACATTGCGTAATTCTAAGATAAAAAAAACCCCAAAAAAAAACAACAACTTCTAATTACATCAAATTGATTATCTGTCTAAAGCTTTTAGTCAGCACCTAAATTTTAATTAATTTGATTTTATATAATAATCACTCTATATTTTGATCATTTTAATATTGTCGCTATATATTGTCAAAATTTTCTTATTCATATATATCTATATAAAACAATCTTGTTGTAATTGTACAATATTTTAGATTCAATTTTTAATAAAATTACAATAATTTCAAGATTGTTCTAATTTACGTGTGATATTGTCAAACTGGACCGCTAATTTTAATTTATTGTCAGCCTAATACTAAGGTTTTGTTGCGTTTTATTCATTTTTTTTTTTTTAAATGTTTATATTGTGTTAAAAGCTCGCATCAAAATACCAAAATAATCTTGAAAGAAACGAACAAGTTGGAAGAATTGACTGTATAATAAGATATGACTAAAACAAGATATTGTTGTTGTTCTTGTGAAAAATTATCACAAATTTCTGTGCTTTTTCCTCCCCCCAATTTTAGATTAACAATATCGTTCAACAACGCTAATAGATAATTTCTGTCTTCGATTCCACTCTCTGGTTCGTCCATCTAGATTTCTTTCAAGAATTTCAAGTTGCGATCACCTAACTGTATCAATTTCAGTCAAATCACGCCCTTTAGTTTCCGGTACACAACAGACAACAAAACATAGACCACAAACAGAAATTGCTGCATATAACCAGAATGCACCATATAAACCTAACAATTCTTTAAAATCAATAAACGTTTTGACACCAATAAATGAACATAAATAACTGAATGCAGTTGCCAAAGCTGTACCAACACCACGATGTTCTAATGAGAATAATTCTGTTACTAATAACCATGATATTGGACTAATACCTAATGAGAAAGCAACCGTAAAAATTAAAACACATAATAATGGTATCCAATCTAAATTTGGTACGTTTTTATGTGAGGCATCTTCATAATATGCAAATGAACCGAATGAAGCTAAAGCTAACGACATTAAGACACTGGAAGCTACTAATAGTGGAAGTCTTCCAATACTATCAACTAACAATCCTGATAAGAGTGATGATAATAATTGAACAACTGCTACAGCAACAGCAGCACTATGTGGATTTGTACCGCCGAAAGTCTCTTTAAAAACGCTGACAACATAAAAATAGAAAGCATTTGCACCAGAGAAACGTTGAAAGAACATTAAGCCGCAAGCAATTAAAGCTGGTGTACGTAAACTTCTTAATAATAATCGTGGATTACTTGAAACCGTCCTGTTTAAAACGTGCGTTTGTAAAATAGCTAATTCTAAACGTAAATCAGCTTGATCTCCACGTAACCATTTTAAAGCTTCTTCAGCTTCAGCATCTCGACCTCTTAAAACTAAAAAACCTGGACTTTCTGGTATTTTCCACATTGCTAGACACATAGCCGTTGGTGCTAAAGCTATAACAGCAGCTAATTGCCGCCAATCAAGAAATGCACCAGCTGCATACGCCAATAAAACACCCGTGTGTGTTGTAATTTTCAATAGACCACTTAATCCGCCACGTACTGCTGGTGCCGCTATTTCACTAACATAGACCTGGGCGGATAATTGTACGATTGCAATTAGGAAACCGCTTAGAAATGCCGCCAAACACATAATTTCAATGCTGACAGCAAAAACAATTAATATCCAACAGAAAGATAATGGTAGACTTGCTAGAATTAACGTGCGACGCCGTCCCCATCGTACTGCTGCACCACCTAATGGTGCTCCAAATAAAGCACCCAAAATGGACAAGCTGGCTAACCAACTAGCTTGTTGACCAGTTACAGGAAAAGCATCAGCATCACGTTGTTGTAATGAAGCTATTGCCGGTGAACTGTATCCTTTTCCTAATCCGGCTGTGAGAGTGCCTAATGAGACGGCTAAAGAGGCTAGTACTTGGCCCAGATATTCAGGTTTTCTGGTTACTAAAAGGCGGCCGCCAGGGCCGGCCACCTGCAACAAAACAGATCTCTATAAATTAATACAAAAAAAACAACAACGAATAAAAATTCTATTAGTCTTCATAATTTAAAAGATTTTCGTGATAGGAAATTGAAAGACACGTGGCGGCTGAATCATAAATAATAAAATCTATAAGCGCTCCTTCAAACAAGTTTCAATGCGTCGCAGAGAAGAATAATGTTCCCATTTAGGAAAATTTTCGAAACGTTCCACAACCGTATATCAATGAAATTCTCTACTGCCAATAATGTCGAACGAATATTTTGAATTAATTCAAAAAAAAAAACAGGAAACATTTCCTTCTATTTATCTTGATTTTATGCGATCAAATTCACGATAATTTGATCTTATGGTAAAATTGAGTGAAAATGAAATAAAAATCAATAAAGAAATATGAAATGGATAAAAAGTGGGTTTCAAAAACAATTTTTGTTTTCCGCGTCGTCAAATGCAGTGACCTAGAAAATATTTTCGGCAGTTGATTTCTAATGCTAGTAGTGAACTGTCTGCTATTGGGTAAATTAGTTTCCATCAAACCGAAAAGCTTAAAATCAATGATCAAACTTGAATTACAGCATTCAGTTGGATACATATGCCATTTATACATATACACGAATATCTCTATCTCTATCCTGTATACTAATGAGAATAAAGCACAGCAATAGCGCAATATGGTCCATTGTTTGTATTCTGCAGGCATCTAAGGATTACCGGATAATTTCATCAAAGTAATAAACTGATAAGGATAGAGAAAGGGAAAATTCCTATCGACTTTAAAACAAATAAATTAAAGACACGTGTTTCTAAACTTCTCCAATTCATCCATAAACAAAGTGAAACTTGAAAGGATATAAAACAACTATTTACAATACAACTCTCGCTTACCGTATGTGTATATAATTCTCGAGTCATCGTACGCCATGGAGGCTTCACCTCACAGCCGGCGGCAGCAAAAGCTCGTCGACGACTGACAGTAGATAATGTTCATACGAATGGTGGCAGTGGCAGTAACGTTTTTCCACCAAAACATTGCCCCATACATACCGACGAATTTTACAGCACTGCGACTCTACTTACAACCGGAGCCAACATCCAGAAACTATATATATATACGGTGACGGGGTGAAAGTGGTGTGGTATAAGTATCGACCGAATTTTGCTCGCCACTGCAGCAGCAGCAGCGGTGGTGGCACACACCAGGACTGGACCGACCGCCCCAACAAATTCATTATTGTGTCTTGACGAAATTAGGGAGAAACTTTTAGGCATTGTGCCAGCTGTCAATCATTTGATATTATCTTTCGTTCGTTCGTTTTTTTTTTTTATTTCTATTCAAACGATTTTATTATGGATTTGGAAATTTTGAAATTAGATATTCTAGTTCTAGTAGGAGGGTGTTGATATTTGTAGGGTTGTTAATTTGAAGGTCTATGAAGGTGAGAGTGAGTTGGTAGGACTTGGACTTGATGAAAGTAAAATTGATCAAAAGCCAAATTTATGAATTTCATTTATTAACATTATTATTATTATTATTGACCAACTTTGGTATTATTTAAATATAGGCACGATTAACTTATTTACAATAAATTATAAAATTACTACATAGATCTAACCCTTTAAAATAAGGATTATTGTCTAATACTGCTAATTATTTCAAAAAAAAAATTACTGAAATTTTTCTTCTCAAATCATCACACTAGTAGCGTCCTTATTTTTTACATCCAACAATGTTGTTGTTGATGTATTACTCCTCACTAGTTTATTATTATCTTTTGCTTTATTATGTACTAAAAATGCAGTATAAAGTGCACCAAATAAACCCAAAAAATCACCAGCCAAAACATCCCACCAATGATGACGACGATCTGTTATTCTTGTAAGGGACGATACACACGTCCATGATAGACAAGCACCAATTAGGACAGTTTTCAATATTTGCGTAATGTTATCTTCTCGTAATCTCATATGGATCAAATACTACATAAAATTGTATTGTTATTATTTTTGTTAATACAAAATATTAGAAAACTTACAGCGCAATATAACGATATGAACATGGAAATAGACGAATGTCCTGATGGAAATGACCTTTCAATATCAGTACGAAAAAATCGACTCAATGCTTTATTTGTACAATTATAATCTATAATAAAGGTACCAGGTTGGCAGTATTGATTACTATCCGGTTCACATGAATCAAAAAAGTGCGGTCGATGTTCACCAACAATCACTTTTATAATTTCAGTTATCATTAATACTAAAAATGTACCAACTAATCCTTCTTTATAATAATACCATACAGTACCAAGACAAACACGTTTATAAGATTTCTCTCGTAATATTTCAATTAAACTTATTATAAATAATGGACCGAATATACTGCCCACTAATAATGTTGTTGTTGTTACTGTATCACCACGGAATGGATATGAGATTTGTGGATCTTTACATATAAAACCTAAACGTGTTGTTGGTATATAACCAGTTTCAATTAGGAGCATCAATGCACAAACTGTAAATAATACCAAAAAAAAATACAATAAAACAAAAGAAAATCCATTTAAAAATTAATCTAATCTTACACAACGAAAGTTTATATCTATGGCGCATAGTTTCTAATCAACAATAATAATAATTGGAATAATTTAAATAAAATAGCTAACAAATTAGAACGCCATCTATTCCACGATTCTATCTATAGATATTATCATATGATTGTAAAAATGGTGGAGGCGCCGGTAAAACAACCTTGAAAACAACAACAAATTGTTATCTTAACTGTAAAATTATAACCTAAACCTTATTTATATAACAAATATACCGTTAAATTATTATTGTTAATATATTGTTTAAAACATTTATACTAAATTAGAATTAATATTTACCGTCTCCTCCAACAACACTTTTAAATTGTTGCAATTTTTGATTATTTTGTTTTATTCAAAATGTATTTATTTAATAATGAATGACTTTAAATTATAACATAAATGTTTATATATGATTCACCTAATAGAAAAAGGGTGACGTCAAGGACTCTACTACAGCGCAAGCGTGCACGTAGCCTAAGTAATGACGATTTTTTCTTTTGTTGTTGTTCCTGTTGTTGTTGTTGTTGTGGTTGTTGTTGTTGTTGTTGTTGGGTCGATTCCTGTGTCCTATTCTTATCCAATTCAGAAATATTTAAAGCAACCACCGATTGAGGTGGTGGTCGTTCTGGAAATCCAGCATTCATCATTATTTTATTATCCTATAAACAAATAGAGAATATTTTAAAATTTGTTTACTCTAATCATAACAATGGATGATTATTTATGTTGTATGAAGACAAAAAAAATAAAATAACGATAGATAAAAGCAGAAGCTTCCATTAATGTTGTACGAGACGGGTGTTGTTTACAAATTCAATTTACTTTATCTTAATAGTTGAGGATACAAGGGTGGTATTATAGGGTTGGAATTTTAGTAATTTAGATGATAAACGATATTTGATGTATATATGGTAACACTATCAAATAATGGTACAATAATCGGTGGTATAACTATTGTGAGAAGGCAGTTGCTCCTGGACCCAAACATATAGGGGGATCTACTTTAAAAAAGCGAATATTATAATAAAACCTAAAATTATCGTCAATTTGGAGCATTTTGTTTTCGTAAACATCCCTGTTTTAATTAAAAATAAAATTTCATTTCTCAACTTTTCGATCTCAATTAAAAATACCCATATTAGAAGGGGGACAGTTCAGGCTCTGGACTATTTCCAGTAATCATACCGTCCATTAATTTGGTACGTATATATACAAAACGGCTTTACAGCTAAATATAACGGATATAATAAACCAGCTTCTAGAAACTCACAACAGCACTGCCCTTCGACTGGGGCCAGCGGAACGCACGTCCTGGGCTCCGCAATTAATTTTATAACATTTGTAGATATAAAAATTGCTTAGTCCACGTATCCATTAGGAGTTTTTGCAAGTTTTTAACGTGTTCACACGTATTTGTTGTAAGAGTGTTACAGGGGCGTCAAGAGCGAGGCTGGGGCCTGGTAAAATTCTTCCATGGACTCCGGTACAATTCTACCGTGGGCCCCAAAAATGCCGTTTCATTATAATTGCAACGACATCGGGGGCCATTTCGCACCCTAGAACACTCCGGTGCGAATTTTCCAAAAATTCGCGACAATTTTCTTCCATTGCTGTTAAATTTGTAAAACTTTTTGTAATTTTTCAAAATGTAAAAGTCCGGACACTGGCTAAGCACAGGCTAAATCCGGTCCTGTCTCCCAAACTCTATTATAACTGATTTATATCAGATTTTTTGCTTTGAACGATCAATTCTGATTCATTTCCGGGTTTTATCAATGAAAACTTCATGAATCATTAAAAATTTTCGTAAATGGATAAATGAATTAGGGACTTACAGTAAGCCATGGTTGATTTTCTTCGTTATTTTCATATTGTTGAAAATTTTCTTTAATAACCCACATTACACTCAATAAATAAAACTAATTAAAATACGGAAATTTTTATTAATTCAATTTTTTGTTGACACAAATCGTGCCATTATCGGACTGAGTGATAAAATCATCTACTTTCAATATTTATTTAACTGATAGTTTTTTTTTGCGACATACTCGTGTATTATTACTATTATTATTATTATTATTATTTTATAGATTACTATACGATGACTGGATGTTGAAATTGTTACGTGATTGTGTTCCTTTGAGCTGTGAAAATTATTTCAAGTTCACATTTGCTAGATAGGTAGATTCCGGGGGAATTTAAGTCCATCAATATCGGTTTAAGATAATAAGTGGTATCCCATAAAAGAGATTACACATCTTTGTGGTTTTGGTTTAAAAAAATCTCTGTAAATTCTTTGTGATATTGAAATAGAGTAGTGTTTTTATGACATTTATTTAATCACGTTAAACCGTCTGTACGTTGCTCAGTAATTAAACGATAAAGTACAAAACGCTCAAGCTGTACATTAATTTGTTATTGTCTATGTCTGATAAATAAACGATTAAACTTGTACATATTCAAGTTAATTTATTTAAGTATTGTTCTTCACACCTTTGAAGTCTAGGTCAGTTCTACTGTTTTACAGATGAGACGATATCGGTTATGTATTTGAAGGAAAAGCTTCAGTTTCTATTAGTTGGTGCAGTAGTATTCTATGACGTATTCGAGTATCAGCACAAAACTGTGACCATTTTTGAAATATTTAGGAACACAAGAAAAATGGCACCAATAAAAAGCGCATTGGAAGATGGAAAAATGACAAAATGAATTTTCAATTCAAGGTACAGTTTTTTGTAGTTTTTGAAAATTTGCGAAAAAATAGCCAGCTTGTAATAGACCAAATTATCAGTTTCCAATTAACCGATCAAGCCTTTATGTAAGAGAGAAAGAGAGGAAAATGTGAGAGAGTGAACGAAATAGCTGTTTCAGTTTGGTGTATAACAAGTTGCCTATTTATAATTTTGAAAATTCACAAATTCATAAAACTACATAGAATTATGAAATGTACGGCATATTCCACCGTACTGCTATTTTTTTTCCTTTTTTTTTTGTATTCTGCAAGTTCTAAATTAATTTTTTGATCACAGAATTCTAACATTTTTTTCTGGCAAGGAAAGTCACCCGAACTGGGGTACATCTAAAAATAAAAGCCTTCACAAAAGATTAAGCTGTCAAGATACAGCTAAGGGGTGAAATCTATCCCTAAACATTGATCTTTTTTGTGTCTTGATGATATCTAAAAATAAGTATTGGGGGAAATTCTATCATTCTACGAAGACATAAAAGTCAGAAATTAGAAAACAATGTCATAGTGATTTTGATCAAAAGTCACTTTTTGTGGCAAATTCAACTACAGAGTAATTCATGAGATAAACGTTAGAGTCTTTAGAGGCTAAATTTCACGGCTTAAATATGCATCTGGACAGAAAATAGCCGTTTGTGAGAGCTTCTACTTTCAGATGTACTATGAAACAGAATTCAAAGGCGTCACTTGGGAGACCTTCGCTGTCAGTATTTCAAAAAATAGGAGCTCTCTTTTCACCCTCAAACTAGAATCTGCCATATAATTTCAGTAGCAGATAGCACCATCGATCTATTCTTCCAAGACAAAGAATATCGTTTGATTTGCCAAAAATCTTTTATTGTGCCTCAAATGGACTTGAAGATCCCTAATAATAGAGAATCTGAGATGTGTGTGAAGAGTAGGCGCTTTTCCGCTAAACAAGCATAGCAAAAACCCAACACAAACCGGTGTAGAAAAAAACAAACCTGCAACTTTTTACAGATTTTTGAAGATTTGAGTTTTCCGCAACAGTTGCTATTTTGTTTTTCGAGTCCCGTTCCGCGTGTTTACGATCTGTCTAAAGGAAACAGTGACTCTCAAATCAGTTTAGTCGATGTTTCAGTTTCCTGGTAAAAACGAATACATCGATATAGACTCACTAGTACTGAAAAGTACTGAAACAAAATTGAAATTCCGACAATATTCTACTGCTAGGTGGGAACAGAGTTTCGAATTTGTCCGATTTCTGTCGTCTGTTTTTAGTGTGTCGAAAAAGACGAACAAAACAGAAATTCGCCTAGCCCGTTTGGTGGGAAACCACCATCAGACACCGAAAACACAGCGATGTAGATAAGCTAAAAAACAGTGCACCTTCGAATAGCAAAACCATATTGTGAATTATTTTTCAGAAATTACCAATTGTTGTTCTTCTTGTTCCATTGAGAACTCAATCAATTACTGATTGACTAAACACAGTTAAATGCTGCAAAAATACACAACAGAATTTGTTCAAAATCGATCGAACTATACCGTGGCCATTTGCTATTTCTGATTAAATTCTACTCTCAAACAGTTTTGTTTGATTGTACGATATTTGATAGTTTGCAACAAAAAAATTCAGTGGAGACTCTCATCCATCATCACACGCAATCTTAAATCATGTGTGTAGATTTCTTGAAATTCTTTTCTCCTACAGTTATCAACAATTGTTTTTCCGACCGATATACAGAATAAACAAATAAATTAAATAAATAAAGGTAGACATCAAGATCGAGATAACTTTTACTACAACATATTGTTTCTGTAGGCATTACAAACAAATTGAAGGAAGGCACATTTAAATGTCTTTGACCATCGTTATCTAGTGTTGAACTATTAGTCATTAAGGTGACATGTTAATTTTTAAATTAGAGCTGGTTGAATCATAGTTTGATTAGAAAACAAATTTAAAACACCAAATTCGGGTTGTGTTTTGTTTTTTTTTATCAAAAAAACCTCAATTATTGTTTTTAAAATCTACTCACCTGAAAGTGATAATAATACTGTTATCTACACTAATTACCTTAGTATTTTCACGTGTGTTTATCGTTGCCATTGTTTTTATATATATTTGTATATAAACAAATAGTTTTGATAAAACCAAAACAATTGTTAAAAATATCAGAATTTATTTAAGATTTTCAACATGTTTTTTGTTGTTATACAAATAATAGATTTTCACATCACTGATACTATTATACACTTCATCTAAAACATTATATATCTACATAGAGATTTTACGTTAGGGTCAATTAAATCTAATAGATGAAAGAGCGGGTAAGAGGATATAGAGAATTAACCTATGTTGTAATACATTTATAAAAAGGGTGACCGATACATTAACATTACCTCCGCATATAAAATGCAAAATATTCATTAGGTTGCTCTTTTGTTGGAAAACAAAAAAAAACAAAATCAATACTAATTAAAGTTATTTGAGAATAAATAAAGGAGCACTTACATCAACTAATCGGGCATTGTTCTTTTTAAGAAATTCAAAACAAAACTGTAAAATTTTCAACGTTTTCATATTGTAAGTTGTTTTACATTTGAATGTTTCGTTATTTTTTTTATTCCAGTTTGTACACAAAAAAGCATATCTACCGCGCATTTCCGGTTGACCAGTTGGAAATTATCATTTTACAATATATTTACGCAAATGAATAGGAAAAATTGTGAAAAAAATATTGGAAATAACTATTTCGATTTGTGGTTTCTTGTTTTTTTGATAATAATAATAATAATAATAATTGATGAACTTTTAAAAAATTGTTGCATTAAGATGCTATGGTATCGTAAATGCATATGTTCGACATGTGCCATAAACTTTAAGAGCAAAATGCACAAGAAGCTTTTTGTTTATTTTAGTTGACGCACATATTCAAATATTATTGCAGTTGTTTGCAAACAGAAGGGAATATGTCAAATTAGCACAGTTGTTGTATGCGTTTATTTTTAGAAATGCCATTGAAATAGGTCAAAACAGTACCCTTTTAATTTAATTTTGATTTACATCTGTATAAATTGTATTAATCAATATTATATACAGAATGTCCGTCAAATAGCGTATTCGTTTTCTATTTCTATCGAAAATGGGATCTTATCAAGTTTTTTTAACTTTTGTTACGTTGATAACAAATAAATGTTTCGGAGCTGACTAGGTAATAATAATAAAACCCATATAATTGTTATCAAATGTTTAATTCTCCTAGTTTATTACTATTTTTAATAGTTTGTGGAATTAGACGATCTGGCAAAGCGATAGAAATCTGTCGATTTCAGTAGGTTTCTACAGATATCTGCCTCCATCTGATACAGTAATTAGACATATCTGAACGCTTGATCTGAACATACCTACCTACCGAGCGATTTCTGTCACTTTGCCAGATCGTCTAATAGCACCTTAGAATAGAGAAAGTCTTAGATAAGTTGATATTTCGCAAATTTGGTTTGGTATAAATCGGAGGGAGCAAACTTATAGTACGCAAATAACAAGCATATAGGGACGGCGGGAACGTCGTGAAAGCGTTTTTAAAGTAAAAAAAAAGCAACACATGTACACTTGCAGTTACAAAGTAGTGTTCGGTTATAATCATCACGGCGGATAATGTTATCAATCGCCTATTATCATCGTAATAAGTTGGCCCCGAACACTACGTCTATTTCTATAGTACGTTTTGACTTCATGATTAGAACAGTAAATCAACAAAACTGCAAATTTCCAATAAAACTGAAAAATATTTACAGTAAGACAGTAAGTAAACGAAAATTGCTGATACATGTCCAGGTATCTGATTCTAAGGACAAGCCAAGCTTTTGTTTACCACTTGAGTTGTAAATTTCTTCCATTTTATTGTAGGTTTTCAATGGCTTATTGTTTACAACTACGATTTTAAAGTCAAGGCACTACAAATATAGTTTCACTATGAATAACTTTCAGACAATATGTGAACCTATGTATTCTTGTAAAACACTAAAGCTTTTGTTCCTGGTCTATCTTATTGTTAGTAATCCTGTGCTCGTAAACATCTGGGGTAGATAAACAACTGTAACATTTTTGAATGTGTCCAGTTTTGGTGTCTCTACTTTAATTTTGTTCTCTTAAATCTTCTAGTATGCTAATTTACAAAGCTTTTAACTTCTTGGTTCGGAAGAATAGAACGCGTTTTATTCCTGATATGGCTTAGTTTTACCTTCCTGATAAATTATTGCGCTATCTAACTATTAAACTTAACTTGGGTACGACGGTACAGGAGGGCTCGGATGCACTGAAGCCACCCTATAAAAGTGTCTTGTCCCTGTAATCGACTGGTATTGGTTTTACTAATTAATAATAAATTTCATTGTTTATAAAATTATTTTTGTTTAATTGTGTTAGTTAAAGAATTAAGTGTCAGCGTTTTGAGTCGCTTTCGAAAAATCTTTGCTCTTGGCTTGGCGGCGTCTCTGACTTAAGTGCTCTCTCTCTCTCTCTTGAGTATTGATTAAAAAGCGGAGTTTTTAATGAGTTTGTATAGAAAAGTCTTTTAGATCATCATTTTCAATAGATTCACCTTCGAAACTGGTCTCTTCCTTTCTAAATTACTATTATTATCATCATTATTATTATTTATAGTCTTATTTCATATTAATAGACATACATTGTACAGTGTGTTCCACAATACAGTACATGGCTTTCATATTCTGTTCGTTTTTTCATTAAAAAAAAAAATTATGAAAGAAGTGTTGTCATTTTATAAGACTGAATAATCGTTTATCATTTTTCAAGTTTGTTTCATCAGAAAGATTAAATTATCAAGAATTTGTCTGAAACTTTTGATTTAAAAATTACTTCGTAATCTAACAATAAGATAAAATATTTTCCAGATTATTTTATAAATGTTTCTAAGATTGTTTGATTCACAGTAACAGTTATATAATCTTTCTAATCATCCAATGTTCTCCAGTCAAAGATTCTCGGACTAGTACCGTCTGTAATTGCCATATGATTCGACAATTACCTCGTAATCGAATTTTAATTCATATTATTAACAAAATAACAAAAGGTGTACACATCCGTTTTTTAATTTTTTAAACTTTAAACGCATTGCTGACAGCATCTTGGAAGATGCTGTATAATTTTTATTATTGTTATCTAAAATATGCGGAGTCAATTAGATTTTGAACAAAACCTGTTTTCAATAATTAATACAATCATATTCAAAGAATTGTAATGATTTTCTCGTTGAAAATTTTTCATTCATTACGAATATCTATATAAGTTTAAATGTTGAATCACATTTTACTTACTTTGTGGGAATTAATTAAATCCTGGATGAATTTTTGTAAATTCCATGACATTTTATTTATTTGTTGATTATCTATGATTAATTCAAAACTATAACCTTGACCATAATAAATGAATTATCAAAAAAACACACACACGGAGTTGCACAATATGTAATTTTAAATTTGAATGGAAGATGTTGTTAAATTGTTATTTAAATAAATTTTATTCATCGATAACAATACAGTGCAAAATTAACTAGTCAATGAACTAAATATGGGATAAAGAAACTATACAACTGCTGAATTGCATAATTATCTAATAGACACTGGCCAGTTCAATGGAGTTAATTAGGGCAATTGGTGTGAAAGTGTTTTAATTAAATTTTATTCTACTTACATAGCACATGTCACCACGTATTGTATATAATTCTCTTGGTCCGTAAACATTGTTCATATTGTTGTTAAACCACTAAATAAACAAAAATTTATAAATTTAAACAAAACAGTAGTTTGTTGACTATAATGTTACGTGTAGAGTAGTTGGAACACGTTTGCGGTAAACGATTTCCACCAGGTAGTTGATATTCACCTGGGTACTACGCCAACGGCCTCGACTGACTGATTCATACTTTTGTTACTTAGAAAAGAGAAATTTTAAAATTCTTTAAATCGTTAGGAGAGATAAACAGAAAATTCAAATAAATCGAATAAGGTTATACGTTCCAACTGACGGTAGACTATCTACTAGATGGTTTTTTTAAAAGGATAATTCAAGTATCTCCATTAGAACGAATTAATGCTTTTAAGTGGACGTTTAAATTTTAAATTTGAACGATAACTGGATGGTGAAGAAGCTTTCTAAAAATCTGAACATGTGTGTGTGGGTTGTTTTGTTTAGTTGGTGACCCTAGATGAATAAGGGTCGCTGCAGCTGTTAGACCTCTTTTTTGTTTGTCCCTACTAATTACTTTAATTACGTTTCCAGAAAGTTAATTTTTTTATCCAGACATATAAAAATTACAGTTTATCATGATGATAAATGAACATTATTGTCTAGAAATTACACTAACGATAATGGTGGAATTATTGATCCTTTTTCAGCATAAAGAAAATTACAAACAAATACAATTTAATCTTTAATAATAATAATAATAATAATAATAGTAGACCGGAAATTAAGGTTAATGTGCGTCAATTTAATTTTCTGCTCTAACCCTTCCTTTTATTTACTAAACCGTGGAGACGCAAGTTTAATTCTATTGTTAAATCAGTAATTATCGTGCGTCATTTGTGATTCATTCTTGATTTCTAAAGAATGAAGGATCAAAACTAAGTATATGCATACACGATTATTTCTTGTTTTATCACCAAACCAGAGCCAAGGTGAACGTGCGACCCTATGGCGCCAACGCTATGTTCGATACAGGAATTCGAAATATTTAAAATAAAAATTTCCAGTTTCATTTTTTTTTATCATTCTCTGTTCACATTTTGCTCATACAATCAATTATTAACATGTTTATTGTTTGTTATTGATTTTTGTTTTAATTTAATTTTTACAACAGCATGACATGAATTATTATCAAATTAATTAATTAGAACACAAACTGTTGTTTGTAATTTAATTCCGATTTCTTGATAATAAAAATCGGAATTTCAACAGCGAGCAGGCAGATCGTATTCAACAATTAACATTCAATTTTGTATCAATAATAATAATAATAATCGACTAACAATCTTCCTAAAATCTTACAATTTACACTTCAAATATAAAAAGCAGATATAATTGAAAATGACAGATATGTGTATGTTTTGTGTCACTGTATACGACATCAAATAGTGACAAAATCTTTATACTCCATCCATTCCGATTTGAGCAATTCGACTTTTATACATTACGCTTGGAGTATTTTGGTATCTGTTGGGTGAAATGCTGTAGTTTTAAAGTCGAGTTGGTCAAGTTGAAATAGATCAACTATAAATCAATGAGAGGATTTTAAAGGGTATGAGATCAACTAAAAAAAAATGCAACCAAAACTAGATTACCTAAAAGTGGTTTTTCTGGGATACCGGTAGAGGAAACTACAACCCTTTCACATTTCAACTTTATTTACACCAAAACCATTTTCGGTTCAATTATATATTTATTTCAATGTTTAAATGGATAATCGTGACTATATTTCTAACTATACATAACCGTTATTACATATTTATTGTGCTTAATTTTAATATTTGCCATAATATAATTTGTTATTCAAACACTGAAGTTTTTTTTCAATAATTATTAAAGAGATTAAATTCGCTTAACAAATCTACTCGAATCGATGTTAATAGGGGGGCCATAATTGTTGTTTTTGTTTTGGAAGATCCCCTATCAACATTGCAAACCATTACAGGATGATCATGATAATGATGCTAATAACGATGGGGGTATTAGATTAAAAACAAAGAAATACCCGCATCTTCATCCAACCAAAATAATTTTTCATCTAGAAGCGACATTGAAGACGAATGTTATTATTAAATAGAAATATGTGCGTTTACGCACTTGGTCTTATTTAATATTAATTTTTTTGCTGAAACAGAAATACAACAGAATTGGTTGGATGAATTTAGAGCATTCGCAATAGAAACGCTAACGTTAAAGTAGAGAGTTGCACAGGCGCATTATGGTTAGCGTTAATAAAGCGCATGTTCTTTGATGGTTATTCAATTGATACAAAATTAACGAAACAATTTTTTCCCAAAAACCGTGATAATGGCACGAGATGGCAGTGTTGCTCGGCCTTAGATATTTATGATATGATATGACACAATGAATGTACAAATTGATATACAAGGCATTTTAAAACATTTATTCCATTGTTGATATTATCATTCTCTCTATGTTGCCATTCATACGAAAAAAAATTGTACTAAATTTAGATAATTATTTTTATACAAAATAGAATTACTGGAATGTACATATAGCCATTTTCTATCAACTAATTGTAAGTGAATCAATAATTAGAACCCCATTTTGTGATTATGATGCTGGTAGGAGTTGTGGGAGAGAAAAGAAAAACGCACGCAATACACACACATTTGACGCACCAATTTGTTGCTATTTATTTATTAATTATTATTAATTTTTGGTATGAAATTATAGCCGCATTATTTTTTTTATTTAATATAATTGATTCCGGAAGGCGCGACTAGCAATTTTATGAGAAAAATCAAAGAAAAATGCCCCATTCCATTTATTATTGTCACACGATCATATTTTTTTAAAACGATAACAAGTTAATTATAGACACATACACAATATATATTTTGTTTATGTTTGTTTTGTTTGTTTTTTTTGTTACAAATCAGGAGGCAGTGCTTTTGAATAACAGTGGCAACCGAAATTGGTTGATTTAATTTATTATTATTATTATTATTATTAGCTTTTATTGCTGAGATCACATGAATTTTGGTGGTCAAGTTGAGTTCTCACTAATTGTATAAATTGAGGAATTATCATCATCTTCATCTTCAACTAATAAAACACTCAATTCAGTCTAAAATCAGAAAAGTTAATTTACAAATTTTATGGCCAATTACAATTTATTACCTCTTGTTTGAGTCGATCAACTAATCTTAATTTATCTAATTGTAATCTCTCCATTTCTTCGCTTTGTTTCAATGTTCGTACACCTAACATCTCTAATAATGCTAAATGTGCATCTTTTTCACTGATTGCAGATTCTAAAGCTTCCCTCCTAAAAAACCAAAAAAAACTTCTAAATGTGTCGAAAAAATGTGTAAAAAAGATTACTTCATATTGGCCAACTCTTGTAGGTTTTGTTTACGTTCAGCAATCATTTTGGAGAGTTTCAATTCTAGATTTGTCATCCGACTGGCGTATGGACGACATCCGTGACAACGCATAGCTTGAGTAGCTTGAAGTGATAATAATCTTTGCTCCAACTTGGCCACCTAAATCGTTATAATTGAAAAATGTTTCTATAAAATTTGACTCAAATCACCTTCTGCATTATAATTTTCCTTTTGGACTCCTCTTGCAACAGTACTTGTTCTCTTTTGGTCGAGATTACCATGCTTTCCCTTAATGCTTCTTCCAATTCTGTGATACGATTATCTTTCATTTTTGAAATTTTCGATAATTCTTCATTTGTGCAATAATTTTGTTCAAAATCTTTCAATTTCTCTTCCAATTGTAAAATCAAATTGGATTTCTCATCAATTTCTTTTTGATATAGTCGAAAATCGTCCAAATTATCCGATTTACCATCATCAACATGTTGATCTAGTTTTGTTTCGAATAGTTTGATTTGATTTTGATAATCTTTTATTGTGTTCTCATGGGAGTCCAAAGTATTTTCTAATTCAATAATATAATCTTGTTTAGATTTAATTGTTTCCCTTAAATCCAATTCAGGATTTTCTTCTAATTCATAAATGAACAAACTTCCATTGGATTTCAATACCTAAAGTTTTCACATAAACCGAGAAAAAGAAACAACAAGGGAATTTGAATTATTTACACGAACAAAACAAAATTGAAATTATAGGAAGAAGCATGTAACAAAACAATTATCAATGGATTGTGGTAATAATGAGGAATGAGGCAACATTGTGTTAATAAAATTAGAAAAAGCTTTTGAGGAAGCCAGCAGGTCCAGCCTGTAATGTTAGCATGGAAAAATGATTCTTGTTAGTTATTTTTGTTGTTTATTCAAAAAAAAAAAACGGAACCGCCCAACTAACCTCTTCCTTTTTCCTTTGCTCTTCTAATTGTGCATTCATCTGTTGTTGTGACTTCAATTTGGCCTGGGCGGCCTTCAATGCCCTTTAAAAACCACCACCATTTTACCACACCCGTTACCCAAAAAATAATTGAAATTTCAAAATACTCACTGTTGTAGATCCATAATTTGTTTCTCTTTACTATTTTGTTCTTCTTGACTCATTTGAACCAGTTGTAATAAACGTTCCATTTCGGCAGCTGAACGTTTCGCTTCCTCTTGAGCTTTCTCCAAATTCTTCTCAGCTTCTGCTAGTCGTTTGTTTAATTCGCCGGCAGCTGCGGCGCTTCCACCAGCCTAACAATTCAAATTAAACTCTCACTCTCTCTTATGTAACGATAATTTACCTTTTGTAGTGAAATTTCTAATTGGTCCATTTGTTCTTTCCTCTTCTTCAATTGTTTGTCTAATTCATTCAAAGCTCTCTCTTTCTCTTCGATTTGTCTTTGTTTACTGTCCACAGCTTTCCTTTGTTCATCCATTTGTTTGCGTTGCTCTTCAACACGTTTTCGTTCTTCTTCAAGTTGTCGTTTTTGACCAGTAAGGTCTTCACTTGGTTTTTGTGGGTTTTGTGACTTTTTGGTAGCCTCGAGTAGTTCAAGCTGAAATCATATCTCTGTTAATATTGTTGTTTTCAATTATCGAAAATTTAAAAAATATAAAAATTTAAACAAAATTAGTAAATTTGACTGTTAAAATAAAACAATATTGTTCAATAAATAAAATTTATAAAAATAATTGCAAATAATAATAAAAATAATAAAATAATAGTAGTATTTAGAGGTAGTTCGAACCTGATTCCGCTCCAATTCTTGTACCAGCATTTCCAATTGTGATTGTAGTCGTTCTTTTTCAGTTGTGCTATTTTTGATTTCATTTTGAGCCTTCTCCAGTTCCTTCTTCAATCTTGCCATTTCTTTATCGTCCACTTGTGGCGGTTGTATGCCTCTTTCTTTCTGATATTGAGCCATTTGTTGTAATTGTTGTTGTAATTGTTTCTCCATAACTTGTATACGTTTTTGTAAATCTTGTGCAGTTTTTTCAGCTTGATCAGCACGATTTGTTTCTTGTTCAACAACTTTACGCCATTGTTCCAATTCTGAATCACCTCTAGCACCAGATTCTTGTAAACGTTTCTCAGCTTTATCAGCTCTTTGTCGGTGTGTATCCCGTTCTTTTTGTACATTTTGTAATTGTTGTTGTAATTTAGCAATTTCACGATCTCTATTTTCCAATATATCTTTCGTACCACGTTCCATATCTTGTGACATTTTCTTTTGTTCGGCTTTTAAACGAGCCACTTCGGCTTTGTGTTTCTCTAATTCGGCTTCGCTTTGATTGAGTTCCTGTTGGAAATTCATTAACATATCTTGTGATTTCTCCAACTGTATTACTAGTTGGTCCCTTTCCATTGTTAATTGTTTTATATCAGCTTCATATTTGATGATTTGTTTTTCGATAGATTCCCCTTGTCTACCTTGTTTGTCTAATAGAGAAGCCATTTTTTCGCGTTCTCGTGACGCTTGTGCTAATTCTTGTTGGAGTTTGACAATTGTTTCTTGTGCTCGATGATCCATTGTACGTCGTTGACTATCCATTCCACTACGGACTTGTTGCAATTCAGCCCTTAAAACATCTCTCTCTTGCTCCATTGTCTTCCAATCTAACTTATCTCTTTCGATACGTTCATGCATACGTGCCAATTCATTTGCCATGCGTTCAAATTCAATCTTTGTTGCCTCATTTGTTTCTAAAGCTTTAGCTAGATGCAATTGTGATTTCTCTAATTCTTGAGCCAATCGGCCAGCTTCTAATTCAGTTGCATCACGAGCCTGTATTGCTTTCTCTAATTTCTCCTTCAATCGTTCAATTTCTAAACGTTCATCATTTCGTAATTTATCAGCAGCTAGTGTCTGTCGGCGTTCAGCTTGTGCCAATTCCAATTTCAATTTTTCATTTTCTTTTTCATATTTCTCTATTTGTAATTTGAGTTTATCATGTCGATCACGTAACTTTTCACATTCTATAACTGCACGCTCTAATTCATGA
Source organism: Lydus trimaculatus (assembly GCA_037414755.1). Lineage (NCBI taxonomy): Eukaryota > Metazoa > Arthropoda > Insecta > Coleoptera > Meloidae > Lydus > Lydus trimaculatus. The sequence continues at coordinate 81,413 of JAZBGY010000095.1, read as the reverse complement.
CGCTGTTTATCTTGTCCACTAGAAACCTTGGCTACTTCCTGTCTAGCAAGATCTAATTGCATGCTAACTTCATGTAATTTAGTTTCAAGTTGTTGATTATTATTTACTGTTCGTTGTAATTCATCTCTTAATCTTTCTATTTCAGCATTACGTTCAATTTCTTGTTCGTAAGTAAATTTACCACGGGTACTTTCAGCTAATGCCAAATCTTTCCTAGCTCTATCAAGATCCGTTAATGTTTTTTCGAGACGTTCACGTAAACGATCAACTTCAGCTCTTAACCGATCATTCTCTTCTTTGGTCCGTTCATCACGATCATATTTCGAATATCTACTGCCTGTTTGTGTTTCACGTAATGCATCATATTCGGCGATAATTTTTCTAAATTCATTTTGTAATTTCTCATGTTTATCGTGTGCCTTTTCAACTTCAACTTGTAATCGTGCCGCCTCCTCTTGACTTTTCTCATAACTAGCTTGAGTTTTTGCATTTTGTGCATGCACCCGATCAATCTCGTATTGTAAACGTTCATTGTCCGCTTGTAATTTATCTTTATCGCTCTGTAAACGTCTCATTTCCACTTGTGATTTTTCATAACGATCGCGAATCATTTCCAAATCTAAATTGAGTCTTTGGACTTCCTCTTTTGATTTGTCTTCCATCTCTTTACTTCTGCTCAATTGCATTGAAGCTCGATCGTACATCTCTTGGATTTTCTGTAATTCGTCTTGTACTTTACGTTGATCTTCTCTAGTTTTAGTTGCCAATAATTGTTGTTTTTCCAGTTCAATTTCGAATCTGTCTTTTTCAGCTTGAACATTATCCAATTTGTTTTGCAACCGGTAGACATCGCTTTGAGATCTATAATATAAGTGATAAAACAATAAATTACTCATTTTCTTAACCAACTTACCTGTCGTATTTTTCTAAAATCTTTTCAAATTCTTTGTGCATGTTTTCGCGTTCTTCTGTAGCCTTCTGACTAGAATATATTGCTTTATCAAGTTTCTCTTTGAGTATTTCAATTTCTGCAATAGCATCATCTCTTTCGATTTGCAATTTTTGTTGTTGTATGTGAGCCTTCTCCCATCGTTCCTTAATAACATCAAGTTCATGCTCGATATCACCCTTTTCTCTTTGTGCTTTACTGATTTGATTAAGCTGGAATTCAATCTTTTCTTTAAGTTTTTCACATTCATCTTGATAAGTGTCTTTTTCTTTTTGAAGACGAGTAATTGCTACCTGTTAGGATTTTCCAAATATATTTCACTTTGATTTACATTTTGAAATAAAATATCTTACTTGACATTTCTCGTACTTGTCCCTGAGCCGATCGGCTTCTAATTGGGCGGATTCTCTCTCTTTCTGTAGACGAGCAGACTGTCCTAGAGCCTTGTCCAATTGCGATTGGGTATTCTCTAAGTCGTACGAGAGCTTTTCTTTCTCCAGTTGAATCTGTAATTGAAATTTTCAAAATTAATAGTCTGACAATAATTTCAAAGGAATCTTATACCCTTCTGGTCTCGCCAAGTGACTTGTCTAACTTTTCTTGTAGTTTGTCTGCTTCGGTCTGTGTCTTGTCTAGAGCGTTCTGTAATTTGTCTTGTTGTAATTGGGCCTTTCCCAAGGTCGCCTGTAAACGCTCCAGTTCTTCTCGTGCCTTCTCTAAATCCGCATATGCTTTGTCTTTGTCCACATGTAGTCTGGCTGTAGTCGACTGAGCTCTCTCTAGCTCTTCCCGAAGGCTGTCTTGTTCTTGATGAGAATTTTCCAGGCGGGCCTTGAGGCGATATACTTCCCCCTGCGACTTTTCCAATTTTTCTTGTAATGCTGTAGCTTCTGCTCTAGCACGTTCCGCATCAGTTTGTGTTACTCTAAGTTCAGCTTGACAACGTCTTAAATCTGATGATGTTTTATCAGCACGTTCTTGTGCACGATCTAAATCATGACTGCTACTGAATGTGTTTCTACCAAATGACAATTGACTTCTCTCACTATCTTGTCGTAATCTATCGTTATCTTGTCTTAGGCGTTCATTTTCTAATTCTAATCGTGTTAATCTTTGTCTAGCTTGTTCCCAATCAGCTCCACTTCGACCTACTTCAATTGCTGCTTTATCTAATTCTGCTTTAGATTTACCTAATTCAGATTGTGAACTTTCTAATTTCGATTCCAAACGATCCCGATCATTTTGTACACGATCTAATCGTGCTGTTAATTTATCAACTTCACTATTAAGCGCATGAATCTTCATTTTATATTCAGCAATTTCACGCTCATGTAATTCACGTTCTTCTTGTTTCTCTTGTTCAGCACGATCACGTTGATCACGTAATTGTTGCATTTGTTTCTCTTTATCACCGATAGCTTCTTCAAGAGAAGAAAGCGCACCTTCAGATGAACAATGATGAGCTTGCATTGCAGATAAACGGGCCCGGGCCATATCTACTTGATTATCTTTCTCTTTAAGAAGGTCTTCAAGATTTTCAACCTGATATTATTTTAGTATTAACAACATACACATTACACATACGCATTGTTTTTTCTACATAAATCAATCTGATCAAAATAGCAATAAAAGTTTTAAGCTATTTTTATAAATAATTATATTAGAGATTGATAGATGGTTCTAATGAATTAGATACCATTATTTATAATGTATAACAAAAACAAAGACACATGTACCTACTATATCTATGTTTTGGAAGAATATTTTGAAAGCAGCAAAAAATAAACAAAAGGAAATTACCTTTCTTTGAAGAACGTTGATTTTACGATCTTTGATATCCATATGTTCCCTTAGTTCGGCAATTTCGGCAGCAGCTCGAGCTCGTTCCTGTTGTTGTTGTTGAGTCTTCTTTTCAATATGCCTGTTCTTCTCTTCGAGTCGTTGACGGAGCTCCTCGACATCAGTTTGGAGCATATTATAGTGTTCTTCTTTGGCACACAGGGACTCCTTGAGGACGGCGATGTGCCTCTGGTAGTCTTGGTGCTGTTCCTCTAAGGTCTTCATCTTGGCTCCCATGGCAAGGATCTCCTGATCACGTCTCTGGATCTCCACCCGGAACTCGTCCAGCTGCAGACATGAGCGGAGGCATGCACTATCCATGCGGGACACATGCGTGCCGAAAGACAGTGAGGTGGTAAAACTGAACTCAGCGCCAAGCGGCCGGAGAGTCTTTACAGCTAGTTACAGTCTACCAATAACGGCGCCATCCTTCCCGATCTGCACATCGTTTAACAGAAAACTTACTTGTCGTTTAAATGGTAGAGCCTGAGGAATCTCCGCGGTAGTCGTGGGAAGGGCGGGATGGGTGCCCCCGCCTAGCCGCTCCACCTCGCTTTCCAACAAGTTGACTTCTCGTTCCAGAGTCGCTATTCTAGCGTCTTTGGTGTCGAGGAGAACTCGGACCGTGCTGCTGGAAGGCGAGGGCACCAACTCCAGCTGCATCTGCAGCGCACGCAACGTCTCGTTGGCGGCCTGCAGCTCCTGCACAATGACAACAGCAAGCAGTCATAAGCTGCGCTGCCGGCCGCTCGCTCTTCTCTTACGCGCTTTACCACCCACCGATACCAACACATGATCAAGACCTGACAACCTAAATGATCAATGACTACCAACTAAGATTTACATACGTTTTGTACTTAATTTGGTGCAACATTATCATAAATGGTAACACCAACATGCTAAATGATTTTTGATGGTTTTAGTGGTACTTGATTATGTGCTAGATGAATTTACGTTTAGGTACAATCACACCCACTCACACGACAATACAATTCTTACTAAATATTTCCCTGTCATTTATACAATCAATATGATATGCACCTGTTTTTGGGCCATCGCTTGCATTTGTTGAAACATCTGTCGTTCTTCCTCTTTACCTGCAACATAGTCAAGAGCCGCCAATTAGTTCTCATCAACGCCACCGTTCACCAAATTTGACATTTAACGTTCTCCGGCCACGTGATATGAAGAGTGTGTCTATAAAATGTGAATTGCGCCGTAATTGTGTACAAGACTTCACCGTTAGCGCCGCCCTCAGTTGAGAAAATAATCAGAGAATAATAGTGATAATGAAAAAAGAACACAAAGAGAGAGAGAGACATGTGCAAAGGGTCATCAAGCAGGCGACATATATCATCGACTGAAAACGACTCACCCATGCCCTTATTTTGTAGCATTTCTAATAATTTTTTGATACTTTCATCGCGAGCTTGTAGTGTTTGCTTTTGAGTCTCTATACGTAATTCCAGTTCCTATAAAAACAAAAATTTTCAAAATTACCATTATTAACTATAATAGAAATTAAAATAAGGCCACCTTTATAGTGTCTCTCAAAATGGCAATTTCTCGGGTCAAATGTTCATTTTCTTGGTATAAAGCTTCCATCTGTTGCTGCATTTCGATACTAGGACCTCTCATTCTCATCCTTAATTCCTCTTCCAGTTGACGTACCAACATTGCTTGTTTCTGAAAAACGGTAAAGTAAACTAACATTTAATAGGGAAGACTTTCTTTAATTAATGTCAAAGGAAACTTAAGTGATCACTTATATTGGCTATTTAATCCATACTATTAAAACGGATAAGTATCGAATTTCATGCTTTTTCTTCTTCTCTCTGACTACATCATTAAAATATGATCGTCTACATTTTGTCTTTTTTATTATTTGATTTATAGTTTCAATCGATAAAAAAAAATGAATGCAAAGGTGATGCTGTTGGGGCGTTTCTCGTCTTTAATATGATGAGAGATGGAGAGGGAGCATGAAAAAACAATAGCTTTTGAGAAGTTGAATAGCAATACATAGGATCAATAATCCAGAATGAAAACTTAAAATTGGGTCATTGGGATGTACGCTATTATAACGTACATTGTATATAACAAACATCCCTCAAGCTTGTTTGTAATTTGATGTTGTTTATTTGTAACATATAGAGAAATCCAAAACAAAAATTAATCTTTCATCTATCTTATTGTTGAAATAATTAAATTGGTGGTGTGGTGGGATAGTTGAGAGGATACCACCGTGTATATGACAGGACATGATGGTTTTTGTTAAATTGAAGATTACAGAAATATAATTTACTTTAAGACAAGTAACGTATAGAGATATATACAGGTCGACGAACTTGCGTTGTCTATCGATCTTCTCACCAGGCCATACCTAGAAAAGACTGGAGTTTTCCAACAACCACTACGACGACAATACTGCTAGTACTTTGCCTGTTTTTTTTTTCTTCTTTTCTTTGACAATTCCAGTGTGTCAAGTTTTATGTGATACATTCTGTTTAAATGGAAAAACAATTTAAACAAAAAGATTGGATAAGAGCAATAGAGATGGAAAAGCAAGCAAAAATTTGAGTGTACTTTTGGGAGTTGTTTGGTGTAAATAAAATTCATTTCAAATTGATGATGTGTATGTTAACAACATAGAAATCTTGTTTGAGACAACACTGTGAGATAGAACCATCAGACCATGAAATAAACTTTAATTTCCTTATCGTTTATTATTATAACGTTCCCATCTACTCAATTTGGAACAAACTATTTCTCTGGCTCTGGGGATTTTCAACAAAATCACTTTGTATTTTCTATTTGTATTAAAACTTTTCGTGAATACCTTATACGTGAACAATTGTAATTGTTATCGTTATCAGAGAAAATTGTTCAAATTAATGATATATTTTCATTGCGAACAATCGTGTTGTAATTGAATAATTCAATCTTGGACGGTGTAATGTGGAAAAATATTCATTTTTCAGTGGTTTTACCGTTAACGTTTTTATACACACAATGCTACTACTACCACCACCGCCACCATTTCTCAGTCACGCTATCAGTTTCACATTATTGATTATAAGTATAGCGAAAGGGAAAAAAATCGAACTTTAATGGTTGAAAAGTCTTTTATCCGTTCGTTCTTTTTGTTGTTACTTTATGTTAATGAAGAATAATGCTCAAAAATAGCATTTTGATTATAATTTTCAATAAAAATAACGAAAGATAGAGAAGAATAGCGACATCACTACTAGTGGATTTATAATTAATTACATCATCTGTCAGAAACATTCCAGTACAAATTTTTTAAATAATTATATAAAAACAGTGGCGTATCCAGACGGCGAATGGGAGCACCCGCCCTTCTTATACCACGCCCCAGTGCTCTATGGTAATGTGTGTTGTTTTACTAGCTTAGTAAACCAAATCTCGCCACCTCTGCCTTCTTTTTACAGACAATGAGTGTCATTACACACTGCCATGCCCACAAATTATTTGATCAGGAATACCCTTCTTGTGCTCCCACAATTTTTATCTCAGTCATTTTTAGAAGTGTTGGCAGTTTTGTGTCGAAACAGGCAACAGATCACAGCAATGTTAAGACGAAATGTCGCCACAATCTCTGGATCTTCCTATAAGATCACATGTGGTGTAAATATTATCATAAGTCACACTTACAGTTTAATATGAATAGACTGAGTAGTACGGGTGGTAACCGAGAGTACAGGGGATATCAGTAACCAAACAGTTAATTCTAACACTGTACGGTGCAATATGGTCGAATTTTGATGGACGACGGATGGACTGAATATTTCCATGGGCCATAAAAGTGATAGATAGTGGTGACTTGAATATTCAATGGTATTCGTTATCATTAAATGTCATTAGTGTGAAAACTAGTCCGCTTTGTTGTTGTTTTGTAGTGAACAACTTTAGTAAGATACAAACAACCAAATTCTTACCGTAAATAACTGAAATGGTGACATTTAGAGATGATGACAACGCAATGAATACTTGTGATCGATTTCTTAGTTGCGGAATGAGAATGCGACTCTTTGTCGACATGCAACAGCATTCAATGCGTTTATAACTGGAAACTTTCCTTAAGAATCATCGTTTTTTTTTCTAATTTGATAATGATAAAATTGTTGTAAATCATTTATCTTAAAACAAAATCTTGATAAATTACATCTCCAACAAATTATAAAGACATACAAAGAAGATGGATTGTTAAATCTAGATCATCTTTAACAGGAAAAAGGGAGGACTAAAAACCGAGCTTTTAAAAGCTCAAATCTTCTGTCACCTATACATCAATTAAATGTTGTTATTATATTTTACGTTACTGTCAATATTCTTTTTCTTTGGATAATTTTGCCTGGCGCATCCACCATTATCACAAAATTTCCATATAATTTAAAATTTGTATTTATTTTTAAAAAAACAGTTTATCAACATATGCAAATGTGTTGATCACGTGCGATATTTAGACGACAAAAAAACCGTGTTTTTCCCTCACAACAATCAATAATAGTGTGGTGTTATTTATAAAAGTATAGTTCGGAAGGGAGGTGAACAGGTGAAAAGAGAGTGGAAAATCTAGCTTGATATATATGCGGTGGGGTAGATGTATGTGTTACATACATGACTTCCATCGGTAACATGTAAACTTTTCGAGAAAAAACAACAACAACAACAACATCTATTTATAATTTCTTGCATATGGCAGCATATCGTGTTTGTTAAATATTATAGGAGTGTTGTAAAAAAAAAATAAAACCAACCTGATGAAAAGTGATTTCAAAGAATTTTCTATATCTTTAATTCGTATTGTTTATAAATAAAACTAGGGGAATGGTTCTGTTCGAGAGGCACGATTCATTAATTATTTAAATGTAATTAAAATAGGGAATTCAGTGAGAGTGATATATATACGTATATGTCCAAATTTCGTACAAAATTTATTATCATGTAATCGCCGTCAAGCTGAAACGTTCAAAAGACGTGTGATATCAGTCTATTAAATTTACAATAAAGTTTAAAAGAAGGAAATTGATTAAAATTCAACGAACAAGAGCGAATTGAAAGCCTTAAAAGCTATTTAAACTAGAACGTCCTTAAATTGGCTCAATTTTTGTAATTTAAAGTTCTTCTATGCGGCTACATCAGTGTTTACGATAGGAATTGTACTTCGACTGTGTGAATACGAGGTTAAGTGTTTGTAGAAGCAAATAGGCAACTTTTCAGTCTAGTCAGTGTAGTAAAGTTAAAGTTAACGTCTAGCATGCGGAAACTCCGTTAATTCGCTGTTATTTTTAGTCTTTTTGCGTCTTACAGTTGAAGGCCAGTTGTTTTCATTCGCATAAATATTGAAGTTCCATTGTTTGTTTATTTAATAAGAATCATCTGTTTATACGTTGATTGTACAATATCGAAGTGGAATTCAACAGCCCTTGACTGAGAAGTGAACTTATTTGTTGTTAATTTGGTCATTTTTGGTAGGACATAATGGAATTAATGGCATCCGTTGTTGCAATATTGAAACGTTAATTGGTTGTATTTTTTCAGTTATTATTCCATAGTCAGTTGTCATTCGTGTGAAGTCAACTAAATAGACATAAACGTAATTAGCAATTAAATGATCTCCAACAGGAATTCAATTACAAAGACCAACAATCCAATCTAACTATCCAACAATACTCGTTCTGTTAGTGAGATTAGTTAAAAAAAAAAAACTATTGCAAAACACTATTTCTATTATTAACAAATTGCTGTTTGATGTTCATTTTTCATCTTTATTCATTAAAACTATGTTCATTTAAATCTCTTTAAATTTTATTAAAAATTCCATCGAGTCTCATTAAAACCATTAACGATTATTTTAAGAGATAGTTTAAATTGTTGAATTACGTCACTGTATACATGTTTATGTATCTGTACATTTCATCAACACTGTTGTTCATATTTGAACTTGAACTTATTTTAAAGTATTCAAATAATAGGAAGGCGTCGCGACGTCTTTGGACCAATTCCAAATCAAATACACGCAAAAAATTGCATGTTCCGTCTACCACATTTTAAATCAATAAATTGGAAAATCCCTATAATAGCGAGAGGAAAATTATGTTAGTCATTAAGTATTTCTTAAGTTTTTTGAAATATTAGATAAAAGCCATTATAAGCGGAGTTTGTCAGTTTAATTATAAAAGTAGAGAATTTAATTAGTTTTTATGGGCTACAATTGTTTATTATAAGGATTTAATTTCATGATAAGCGAAAAAATCATCTAAAATTTGTTTTTTGTTTATTAACTCTACTGAAAACAACTGCGAAATTAGTCTATTATTAACTCGCACTTATTTGGAATGCTTGATTGTTATTACAGTCTTCTATGCGAGCATCATAGATATTTAGAATGTTTTAAATGACATTAGGTTTGTTACATCCAACAAATTCCGCATAGTTTTATATAACTATTTACTACGCATATGTAGTTTGAAACTGATAAACCAATTCCTTCTCCTATTGCAATGAATGCAGAATAAAGTAGAGAAGTAGACCTTACAAATGGTTCATATGAGACGAGAATGATGATGAGTTACGTTCAAAATTCCGTTTACGGTTTCGTTTAAAACCCCAACTGATGGTAGGTACGAAATTCTTGTGGTTTAAGCCTTCATTCATCAACATTTGATTAGTTAAATTTATAAAGAGGTAGTGTGTTCAAGAAAAATGTGGTATGGATGAAAAGCCCCAAACACAACAATGCTGTTGTCATCTCGCTTCAATTCATCGTGTTCTTATAGTGTTTGTCTTGTTTGCATATTAATTAAGTTGACTAGCTTATCATTGTATTTTTATTTATATATTATCGTCTAGATTGGATGGGAGCACTTGAAACGTACCTGCTCATGCCTAGTACAGTCTTATGTTGTTTTAACGATTTTCAACTGATCATGGGAACAAACTTATTATTTTTTTTTGTAGAATTTCGATGGTAATCACCCGCTGATTTATGGAATTGAAGCAATTTAAAAATATGAACGTAAATTTCTAGAAAATAATGTAAATTTTCTCCCCCGTCCCCAACATGCTACTTCTTGAATGCTTCATTATAAATTCTTTCTATAAAGTGACATATTTAAATGGAAACGCCCTGTAGATATGGTTTGGTAAATTTTAACACATGTGGTTACCATTAACAAACTGTTTAAATCAAACATAATTCGCTCTAATAGTTGTGCATAATGTACGTACCAAGTTTAACAGATTTAATTTCAAGGAAATAAATTCGAAAGAAAAACCAACATCTGTCAACGGGAAACGATTATTAACGTCATCCTACAGGGCGCTATTTCCGATTTGTCTTATAAAAAATTCAAGATGCCCACCCACAGTTTCTCTTGTCATATTATTACAGTTCTTTTTATTATTTTATTGGTAATTCGGCAAAGTTAAATATAAGTTGATTATCGATTTGTAGATGATAGTTTTACATATTATCGATTATCGTTTTGTTCAATTTGATAGATAACAATAAAAACATTACAATATCAGAGTTAATATCATCAATTATTTCTTGTTAAAGTTATTTTATGATTGGGCAACATTTAAATTATTCATTGGAAACGAATTAACTTTGATAAATGTTATAGAATTATTCATAATGAATGAGCCAAACCAACTGGCAACGTCAATAGAATTCGATCGAATAGTTTTTTTTTTCTTGATCCAGTTTGTGTATACTCTATTGCTATTATTAGCTATTTGTGATAAATATATACATTCATATCAACAAGCTAGGAAATGGATCGTTAATAGAAGTATGCCTTGTTTTAATTGTGTTGGTGACAGTATCCATGTCAGTACGTATTAATGCTGTTTATTTAGCATGAGCGACGTTGAACGACAAAGATGCTCAGTGGTCTCGTTACTGAGACACAATGTAAATTGATTTTCATCAATGAAATTACGCATGAATATTCAATTATTTTTGTATTGGTGTACATTAGAGGGTTTTCGTTTTATAAAAAGGGGAATTGTTTTATTTTGATGGCATATTTTTCAGTATGAATGCCTTTTATTGTTGTCTGAATTGGTTGATTATGGTATGTAAGGATGCGCACAACATCTTTGACAAAACGAGTGCCACTGACCTGATTTTCGGAGCTGAGCAACTTGAGTTGATCATTGATGAGACTATATTTGGCAGATTCTTCTTTTCTTAATGCACGTTCTTTTTTCAATTCAGGACTCCAGAATGTTTTTATTGAATGCATTGATGATCCTAATTTTTGATTTGTTAATTCTAATTCTTTTTTTAAATTTCCTAATTCCCTTTGTAAATCAGAATTTTGATGTTGTAATTCACCAATGAATGGTTGATGTGATGTTGGCGATTGTCTAGCCGATCTAGTACTATATGGTTCATCGTCAAAATATAAACCACGATCTAATGAACGATCACGTCGATCACGTATAGGTAGAAATTCACGATCATGATCAACAACACCAGGTCCACCACGATCTAATGATTGATATCTTACCGACATTGGATTTGTTGGTCGGGTGGCACTGCGCGAACGATGATGACCTGGAGCAACGGCCACTGGTCGGCCACGCTCCTCCATAGGACTAAGCTCTTCGTCACGATAATAATGATGGTAACCGTATGAATGTTCCGGTGAATTATTACCGGAACGTGTTTGTCGTAATGGCTTACGACCTAGAGGGCTGCCGCCAGGATATGCCCGGCTGGGGGACCGGTCCACGGTTGGCAGTCTTACACCCCGTGGGGACCGGCTTCCCCCCACGTACGCGTCGCGGGACATCTCATGACATGCCACTCACGACCGCTTTAAAATACCGCTCTACCACCGACGCCGTCTTCAAACGGACTCCTCTCTCACACCACACTCGTTCACACGACTTTCTTACTAAACACACCTCGTCGTCGCCACCACTTGCTCACTTCCCATAAGAAGGAAGGAAGGACGACGGGGCGCGCTGATCAATGAAACGGGTGTAGCGTAGAAACGACGCGCGCACATCACACGCGATGCCCACACATTCACCACCCCCGCATATAGATAGACAACCAACCATTGTTGCGTCGCGGCGCCAACGCCATAGACTTCAGCGCCACTATTTAGCCAATAATTGCATTAAAGACTTTCATCTCAAGCTGTGTCGAATGGTAGGTAACATACATATTCTTAAAATAAAATCTACTCTATCGACTTCCGAAGCTTAAAAGCGCTCGTTCCTAGAGGGCAGCAATCAACTAGTCATTTTTATCTTTGTCATATAAACCTGCATAAGGGGACCACCTTTTATATTAATGACCGTTTCATAACTTTTTGTAGGAAAATCGTTATAATGTAATAAAAGTAATAATTTTCAGGAAATTTTAGAAAAATTTATTGCATTTTACAAAGCAAGTTACATTCAACTATAATAATAAAACTACACTCTACATAATTAATTATAATAAATAACTTAATAGCTACTTATATAAGTTACTTTAATATCTCCGTTCCGTATTTAAATAAAAAAGAGTTTAAAGTATAATAATTTGAATTCTGCTACGTAGTAGGTATTGCTTCAAATAATCTCTGTATTAAATTTGTAATAATATAAGTCTGTACAGTGTTATTTCAAGCTTATATAATTATGTACAATGTTAAAAATTCGATATTATGGTAACTGGCAAATGTTGAAATATTATAAATTATAAAGGATAAACTATAGAATTTTTTTTCTAAAAAAGAACAACGGGTGTTTAAATGTTAAAATCATTTGCAGGTATATTCTTCAGTCCTTTCACTACAAGTGTCGCAATCAACATAACAACACCAATGAAATTTACATCGACATTGCCATGTTTTTGTGTACTGATGTGTATTATAACCACGACCACAACACATTAAATCGCAACCATCCGTTCCTATCATTATAAATAACAAATAAAAATTAACAAATATGATACAAAAACGTTGAATTTGTGTTTACCTCTTGATGTACGATTGCAAGACCGTCCAACAGTACCAAGTGATCCGGCAGCTAAATCTCGTTCACAATAATTCGGCGACATTTGCAAATATACAAGATCCGATTTTTTTGGTAATTTCTTCAATGGTACTTTACCTCTTTTCAATACTAATTGTACTTTACGTGGCCGACGTTGTGAATCAATACCACGTGGACCGACTGATGATAATGTTGATGTTACTTGACGGGCACGATAATATTTTTTCATCAAACTATCACCAACTTGTCGGAATGATGGTAATGTTTTCCAACATGTTTTCATTGTACAACTACCGGAAACTCCATGACATTTACATTCAGTTAAAAGACTCGCTTTTACTGCCTATCGATAGAAAATAATCAAAGTAATTATTTTAATTCTTTTTGTGTCCTTGATATTTTGTTTTCTTTTATCATTATTGTTAGTAATTGTAAAAGGCTAACTGCAAGGCTTCCAATAAGTCTCATTACATTCATGTAATAATAGTTGATTTATGTAATCTAAGCAGCCGTCGAGGGTCGAGGTTGTAATTTGTTGAAATTATCCGGTGGATAATGAGCAGGTATCGCGTGAACAACAAGAATTCAATCCATGTACTGTTGTAAATTTGCAATTGTACAAGTAAAACTTAATGGAATACAGGAAATTTAATAAACGAAAGATGGAAATAAAAACTACACAGATATCTCTATTAACAATTAAATTAAATCTATTAATTTATTAGAAAATGGTAATGGAGGCGTGGTAAATAAAATTTGTACCTCCTACTTATACCATATGTGTGACAAAGTTAAATAAATATATTAAACTCCGCCTGTATTACCTTAATTGTCATAAAAAGAAAAAACAACAAAATTTACCTTACGTCCAGCTTTATTATTATGTAGATTCATTAAACTCCTTTCATCACCTTCTAATTCACGTGCATCCATAAATTTCCGTGCAAATTTCATACCGAAATTAACATCAACACTACAACCACCCCATTTCCATCCGGATGGTGCTGGTTCACGTGGTTTTGGTCCTGGTGCACAACCGCATGCTGTTATATTGCCACGTGCACATGCTGCTGTTATCGCATATGCTACACCAGCACTAGAAACAGCGTAAGTGAATGCTGCTTCTCGAGAACCTGAAATGATTATAATAAAATAAATAAATAAATAATTTAGTTTGAAATAAATGTATACGATGTGGTATTAAATCTAAAAATTAGCATATCGCATCAATTAGAGAATGAATAAAGATAACATAGTGATCGTGGGTTGTGGTCAGTTGCAACAAATAACAGATAAGTTAAAAGGTATACATCGACTGTAATTATCAACGTAACAACTTCATTAAATACCCTTAAACATAGGCCGTCCGTCAACAACTCAACAAAGTCCAAAAGAATTATAGATCATGTTGATGAATTGCTATGCATTTATAAATACCAAGTTTCATTATAATTAATTGCATTTATAATGCTTGTTAAACCAGTAATTTAACTTAAAACCGGAAATAAATGGTGTTTTCTCTATTTTCTCCGTTTTTGTTAAAAAGCAAATCAACATTAATCTAAACTGTAGAGTGTAGAATGTCTTTATCTATTTGGTTCTCGATTGATAATCCGGTAGAAGACAAAATGTAGTTTCAAAATGATAGTTTAGATGATGGAAAACGAAGGAGAAAAAAAGTTACACAAAATTAACCCACGTAAGAACGTTAAACTTTTAATTGACTTTATCAATGCCATTATTCTAATCTGACGGCAATTTATCGGTGGATAATTTGAATATTTTGTTTCAATATCAATTGAAAAAACACGACATTTGGAGGATAACAGCAGTCATTCATAAATTTTTGTTCGTCCGATAAAAGCAAGGCGATAATGAGTTATGAATGAAACTACATCATGTTGGAATTAATCTAAATCTTGAAGTACCGTTATCATTTAAGACATCTGGCAGTAATTGTTTTCAAAAGTAATAAACCCCTCTAGTAAACATACAGTAGTAGTCGTCAAACATTCTGTTAGTTGGAAATTCTAATCTTGATTAGCCAATAGGACCTGAAATTGCAAACGTCGGTGAGTCATCTTTTGTAAATTTGATGGAGCGCTTCTTCAAAGACAAATGTAGAAAGATGCCTTTTGCGATAATGACGGAGAGTTGCGTGATGGGTGCAGGTCAAGTTTACGTTAACAAAAAAATAAAATAAACGTACATGCTTGTGATCTTGCGATTTTCTTCTCTTAATAGTAGACTTAGATTTCAATGACAATGTAGTTTGAAACTTCACAAGCCTTACCCCACCCGAGTTTATCAAAAAGCTATCAGACCTTAACTATAATCAAAATAAGTGTTCAGTTCATTGTAACTAAGCTATCTGGAAGATTGTGATCGAAAATTGCATGAAGAGTAAACGCCAGTCTGGCGTGAAGAATTGGAATAAATGGAACGGATTATATTAACCGAAATGTTTACAAAACCTGTCCGGATTAAGCCGAAAAATCTTTCAATAGGTGCCAAAATAAGAACAAATAACTCCAAGAAACCATATTGCCAACTTGTTGGTATAGCTGAGCATTTATGCTGATACACACAGAGTTTACGAATCATAAATACAGAGGAAAACTGAATGTTTTCGACTAACAAGCATAACACTTGTAAGATAACGATCGTGCATCACAAAACCGACACAATTAATAGTGTAAGATGTAATAAACAAAACTAAATTACATATTGTTATAGTGCTGTAGAAGTGCATTGCCTATATTTATAACCTGATTACTGCATGTCATGTCAAATGTAAATAACCGCTATCATGTCAATACTGTTTGCTATTGATTACAACGTGGAGGTAATAGTGAACGTGTGTTTTGGATGTGTTAGAACGATATATTTGTTGTATATATGTGAATGACTAGGTGTATATATAACCAATATGAATTAATAAATATGAGTAATGTTGGTGACGCCTATTGTTCCCACTTATCCATCTAGAAAATATATAATACGATGGGCAAATGTGGGTACATCAAGTCACGCAATCACCTTTTAATTGGCGGCTCTCGTATACTTATATATAAACACTTGAATGATGCCGCAGAATCGTGGGAGGCGCCAAACCATTAGCACCAATTGATTTATGTTTATGAAGTAAAAGAAGAAAACTTGCACGATATTTATATTACGAATTGGAGAAATCGTGAGAATCAATTGATGAAATTGATTTTGTAAAAATTGAAAACAAAAATAAGAAGAATGCCCTTGTAGTAATATGAGGTCAATGTGCATAACAATATCTTTTGTCAAAGTTACAAGTTTTCAATTAACGAAACATGAAGTATTCTATATGTCTTTGGGGTTATTCTGACGACTACGAACAATAGCCATAACGAGACGAAGAATTATTTAATGGGCGTCGAGTGAAGTTACATGCTACATGAAAAGCTATGATTTAGTTCGGCTATTATACTTCTCAACCATTGGCAGATAGTTTATGTGGAATGCGAATGGATCGAGGGCAGGGCCGAGTTCAACTACTCACTGTATATTAAAATATTATTTTGTTGTTTTATATATAATGTTTGAGAAATTTTTGGATATCCAAAAAACTTTATTTTATTCTAAAAAACAAATAGAAGAATTTTGAGGGACAGAACGTGGGAGGCTTCTTGTGACGAATTCCCGACGGATTCGGTTAATTAGCTAGCTGTAGATTTATAGCTGATGCATCGATATGCCTTATTGGCGAACAATGGACGACAAGTTGACTGCAGTGATATTTTTCAAAAAACCGTACTGTATGTGACTAGAATACGGATGAGACTCCGCCTTTCATTCTTTCAACCTTTTGTTCTTTTATTTTAGTGTTACTTAATTTCTTCTCAACATTTTTCCAATTTAATTTTTTTTCCATCATTGGTTTGTGTTACCTTTGATAACAATCACCAGTCCCATAATTCTCGATTAATTGGATCTTTGGAGTTCTACGTTAATCTTTCTTTAAAGATGCTAAATCGAAACTATTCGTGATTAGGATGATTTGTGTTTTTGTTGTAATTATAAATATATCTTATATATGATAGAATGAGATAGGCGATTTCTAATAGGTCTGACAACTCTCTTCACCTCATTAGTATCAGATGGCTATCGATGACTCCATCATCAAGATCATCTATACCAGAGGCAATTAAACATGTGTAAGTAAGAACAAGCCGGCTCCGGAATAGTTTTAAAAAATTAATTTGTGTTCAATCTAGATGCCTTATATCTACATAAGAGATACATGAGAGAAAGTAATCATTTTAATCACAAACTGAACAACACAACAACAACATGGGGAATTTTTCGAAAAGAATTCTGGATTTTTTCTCTTCCATTCGATATCAGTGGCAATTCTCCATTATCTTTTTACGGTAATAATTCGTAACCAATTACATTTGTTGAGCATCGTTGTCGTCGTTCTCAATGCACATGCAAATCTACCTATCCCCTTATAAATTAGACTCATTACTTGTATACGATGTACACATGTATTTGTGTATTTATTACATATACGTATTCTTATTGTGGTTGCAATAAATAAAGTAGCCTGTCCAAGAGTCTAGTCGTTTTTAATTTGGAATTTCTTCATTCCATCTAGTTGTATATATACAAGTGTGCGTATATTCACTTGACAATTGCATCTTTGATATACATCCATAAATAATTCAAATTGTAAATCATGGGATATCATTAAATGTTACCTCTGGTGTTTCAGATTAATTCACAAAAAATTAAATTCTATGTATGAGTAGCAAAATACGGGTACATGTTGTGAAACTTGATCACTTCCATATGATATTCACATTATTCAACCACTATTCATAATAAATAATAAATAAAGTAAACGTGTACTTGTATTTTATATATATATATACAAAGCCAGAATGATGGGTTAGGTGTAATATGTACGTATGTACTTAAATAGAAGAAAGAGGTTTGCGTGTGTTTTGCGTTCGAGTAGCGACTCTAGCAGCTTAACAGCAATAATCCTTAGAAACTGACCAGAGATTAAGTGCAACATATACGATTTTATTTACAAAAAGGATCAAAGGTCTGTCTGATTATCATTTATACTAAATTTCAGAAATTTTAAAGGTTAAAACAACTAAAAAACAAATAGAGAGAATATGTAAATATAATAAAAACAACAAATTTCATTGGATCATCATATCAATGGAAGATATAAGAATATTATTATCTACCATTTAGATGTTAATCACGGCCTTTAAATATCGTTATCCATTAAGTAGTTGCCGTTTTGGAATTTATTCTCGACTATAAACGATCTATTTAAGTCGATTTCTTCCAGTAATTGTTGATTTTATGTTTATTGATACTAATCAAGTTGTTAGTCGGGTAGAAAATACACTAACATCATCCTACAAATCACATCAGTGTATATATATGAAGACTTAATTTAACTGTGTTTTATATTAAAATATTCAAACAGCACCTATTTACGTCTGGTCTACATTACCCAAAGATTCTAAGAGTTGAAATATGTAACAACAGGTTTTTTGGGACATTACTTGGTTCAATTCAAAACAATCCACCAAAGGGAATAGATGGTAAAACAGCTAGTTTGAGAATATCTAAGAATATTTCTGAACAAAGCTATCCTGGGTCGTTCAGGACCCGAAACAAACGTAATTTCCATATATAGAGAATTTAATTACCTACAGCAACATTTATTTGCAAATAAATCATAGTAAATATAAGAATCATCTAATAATAAGGTCAATACTTTATGAGGACACAGTTCTCAAGTTGCACCTCAAGTCGATTGGTTTACCTAAGTAGGAACAGTGCCGGATTGCCGCATGGGTTAGCCGAACGAACACTGCGGGAGCCAAATTTCAAGATAAGTTACTTTTTTGAGAGGCGTCAGGAAACTTTGTTGGTCGAGACAAGCAACTTTAAGAGGTGGAAACTCCCGATTTTGATGATTTTTGGTATCTAAATGGAGAAACCTAAACCAATTATCAATTACTTATTTGGGCCTGAAGCTAAATATATGTCAATTTTTTTAGTCTTTTACCCCTTTCTACCCTATAGATAAAGTTTGTATACCTGTAGTTTTTTGTATGATTAGAAAATTAAAAAATAAAAGTCTTCTGTTTTTGAAATTATTGCTAATTAGGGGTGAAACACTTAGGGATGTAAGTTTAGGGGTGCACTCCCACTGAATATAGCTTTATTTCATCCCTAAATATAACATGAAAAATTGCAATTTGCTATTCGTATACAATTCCAAGTCTATAGATACCGTATGTGCCAGTAAAATAGGTACATAGCAAAAAGCACCGACACTACCCACTCTCATATCTTCCATATGAATTAGAATGATATTAAGAGAAACTGGTCTGCCAGAAGTGTAAGAAAATCGATTGTTGATGCCTCCCATCCCTAGTTGGGTTTTAATATATCATCCCTCTTTCATACGTGTACCTATCTGGCCAATATCTTATAACAGATTTGCTATCTCTGTCAGGAGCATCAGCAGCATTAGGAAATTTTTATTGAAGTACATTTCCAGGCAACTGTATCAGACCAAGATCGATACTAGAGATTAGAGATGGACAACACACTTCTGGCTAGATCATTGTTTCTTTATAAGAGTGGTGAAGCTGTACCTATTTTGCTGCCGCATGCTGTATAAACTTAGCAAATTGCTTCATGCAATATGAGGGCCGTTAGTTGCCGCTATTATTTAGTGTTGAAGAACTGATTTTTGTAGGGTGAACTTAAAATCATCAAAATCGGGAGTTTTTACCTCGTAAGGTTTACAGGTGAATAGATAATGTAGGTTCTTTCTATCAATGAAGGTTCAGACTCGAATTGCACCTAATGTAGCTTAATTCGGACTACTCTGTGAATATTCTGAGTTAAGTCGGCCAAATTTCAGTAGACGAATTGTACTTGGTTTAAAGAAAGGCAAAAAAATGTGACCCCTTTCTATATTTCTGGTGTCATTTGAGATTTCTATAAATTGAAATTGGAATTAAGAAATAAAATCTCCCTCTTCTTCTCCTTCTCATTGGTAGGATGGTATAAGAATCATCTCTAATTTATTAGTTTGCAGCTGACACCATCCACACATTGCACGAATGGTGTCTGATGTGCAATTTTCAATTATTTTGATTGAAATTGTTCGGCCCTTGTGTTGGCGGCACTTTGTAATGATTCAGTCTTGTATATATTCTACACACACACATACACATACACACTATTAGAGTGGGTTGTTTTGAAGGGATGTTAATGTGATATTTAATTATTATTCCATGTTTCTATGCCGACATAGCCTTCAGGGCTATAACAATTCAAGGTGTTGCCCTCTTATTCTTTGCTTTACCTTATTTTTATTTTAATTATTTTCCATTTTAATATATACAAGTCATAAATTTTGGTAAGATAGCGTGTGGGGGGGAAGGTTTAGGAGATTTTGCACCACCCAAATTATAGAGTATACAAAACGGAATACAATACAAAAATTGTTTTTTGATTTTTTGAAGAAAACGCCCAAATATATTTTTATAGAGAACACACAAGATGCAAATTTTTGAATAATAATAATAATTAATTAGAAGAAATTCTTATAGTTGATTAATAGTGGAATTTACAGATGCAATCTTATCTAAATCGACATTCACTGATGTTGCATATAAATAAATGTCGGATTGTCGACAAATTAAGATAAGCATTAAATATTATAATGTGTCAAGTGATTCATAAAACATATAAATAGTTGAAATAATAATAATAATAATAATAAGAGGGGTTATAATATAAAAGAACATATGGCCCGGAATTAGGTATTTAGTCACCGGATTCTTGTCAAGATTTTTTCTACAAGGATCATTACATGAAATTCTCAAAGGTTGAATTATTTATGGCTTTGTGAAGACTGGTGTGTGGGAGCAGCATACAACACATGATTACTGATCAAAGATAAAAGACACGAGTGCTACTGTCTTATTGCCTTTATGGATTTACCATCACCAAAATCCCATCATTTTTATAGATTATCTTTGAATTTTAATAACCATAGAATTATAATAAAAAATTAAGTCCTTACAAAAAAATTTGAATTTTATTTTGTTTTTATTTTAATAACAACAGCAGATTTCGTACTGTATTTTTTTCGATAAAATTGGTGGTGATTTGTGTGATTGTTTCTGTATTTGTATCTGTTATATTATAAACAAGAGTTGCGGGGGTGGTAGATTGATGTAACTCTGTTTTATACTTGGCTGTCCGTCCGGTTTAGAATTACAAATGCCCACAAATGCGCAATCAACGATTTACGAGCGATTGCTGCTGCCACCACCAACACCACCCACCCAATATTTATTACCATTATTATCGTAATAATAAAAGAATATAACATAATTTCGATCGACAATAATCCATAACATCTATCATGATGACAACTGGAGAAAAAAACGATTTTAAGCTCCATTCTAATATTAGAATTATTAAGATATTTGTCTCTAATATTAGACTTTCTAAAAGATTTCGTATAATAGTCTGGAACCAATCGACCGGATTATCCTGGACCTACGTCTTTTATGAATGGACTAGACGGATGGATGTTGTGGTCGATAGAGAATGTTTGGGGGCCAGCTGGTGGTTTCGTTTACCTACCCGCTGGCCAAGCAGTTGTTTATGCACATTAATGCTATAGTTTATGATCTGTCAGGATTAAAACAGATAACATGATAATCCTAGAACTGACACCGTCAATAATACTCATATGACTTATTTGAAGAATTATCAGGAATGGAATTTGAAATTCAACCAACAAAAAAAAAACGAAAATCAAGATCAGTTATCTCCAACAATGCAACAACAAAATTGTTTTTTTCTGTATTAAATTGATTACGTGTTTTATTAAAATTATCGTGTAGGTGAATTTACCATTTGTGGCTACCATTATTTATGCTCATAAATGTAATAAATCTTTGTTGCTCATTAATTAGGAAAGCGTAATAAATATTTTTCTTCAGTTATTAATAATTGTTGTTGAAAAATTGTTTGCACGCTTTCCATATACATATAAACATATTGATAATTTATGGAGAATGTTGTCATGATGGCGAAAGAGGATTTCAATTATTTTTTGGTTCTTATATTTGCTAATTCTTTTGTAGAATTAGGAAAGATGAATTTTATTGTTTGCGCAACAATGTTAAGAATGGACCTCACGAGCGATACCCATAACGTACTCTCTTGTCGTTTCAGTGTTAACATCCTTGTTCTGGTGTCGGGAACAACAATAAACGTGGGCGATACTCAGACACCTGTGGATCCACTACTGATCTTTATTGTGTCACCGTGCCAAGAATGTCAACAATTCTCTACATCAACTATCAATCATAACCAGGTTATATTAATTACAACAATTACGTTAATTGACGTTATTTAAAAAAATATATGAGTTGTTGCATTAAAACGACAGTTTACAAACATTTACGGCACATTAATAAATAATTTTGGTATTTATAAGTAACATAAGCGTCTCCTTTTCAAACCACGCGATACTGATGAGAAATCTTGAAACTGGCTCCAAGACTATCTCTATATTATGTATACGTGCCTTGTGTTTCTTCCCATGTGTGTATATGTGATTCATTGATATGGTTTCAAAGTCATCATGAAACTATCTTGAAACACACATAGTAATGTTCCAAAAATTTTCAACGACCAATTAGTTTTTATTACAATTTTTTTTTATCTATCATCTTTTTTATAGAAATTTGTCTAGAATGGAAAGTATCGAGTCCGACACAATACTAGATCTAGTTCAGACTAAATGAAGACAGGAAAATATTTTTATAACTATATTTAACAGAGACCGATTAAAGACGGATACATTGAGTATGGCAAAGATGCCCATCTATTAGTGATTAGATAGAAGTGAGACTTACCAACGATGACGACATGACCGAACGATGATGGATTATCAATTCCTGTACAATTCCATCGTTGATGTCTAAACTGATATTTACATTCAGTTGTAGCTAAACGGATACCATCTCCTATAGCTACCATAGCATCTGGTGATGATTTACACATTTCCCGTTGACGGCTAGTTAGGCCCGGAATACGATTACAAAAGATTTCCGAACCTAACGATATAACTCCATAGACCCTATAAAATACAATTTATTTCAATTCATTTCTAACAATATTATTTATAATAAATAAATAAATAACAAGTGAAAGGCGGTGATTATTGTAAATCATTTATAAATAGATAAAATAGAATAAATGTGGGCCGTTTTCCAATAAGCAATTGTGCGAAAATGGGTAGCAAACAAGTCGCCTAATTGACATCGGATATCTGCACACAAATCGTCACAATTATTATTATTTCGATTATCTTGTTTCTATTTTCCAAACCATAAAATCATCCCACCAGCCTAATTTAAATTGTCTTTTTGTTTTTGTT
Source organism: Lydus trimaculatus (assembly GCA_037414755.1). Lineage (NCBI taxonomy): Eukaryota > Metazoa > Arthropoda > Insecta > Coleoptera > Meloidae > Lydus > Lydus trimaculatus. Next base: position 58,113 of record JAZBGY010000095.1, on the reverse strand, counting down.
ACTGTTGTTGTTGTTCTTTTGCTAGTTCTGTTGATTGTCCAGATAAAATAAGAACCTTTCTACGTCTGTTTTGAATTTTGTACCGAAATTTACGTTTTCCAGAACAAAACTCTTATCTTATGCCATTTTATTACAACCACCGTCGTTGATCTTTGATATTTATAAATAAACATATATATGTATTCTTCTTCAACTACCAACATTTCGATATAAATCTTAAGAGAACTTTATATTGTCATCTCTTTAGCTTGTATCAGCCCACACTCAGGACGATCTTATTTATGTGTTTTTAATGAGACATTCAAAAACCAACCAATATTTCCCATTTGAAAATCTCGTAGAATACTTACAACAACAAAAAGTAAAACGAAATAAAATAAAGAACTGTCTGGAGTTTCAATTTCAAGTAGATTCTTCTTAAATAAAGTTGTGTCTCCTGCTGTGTTTTCAACAAACAAGAGTTTTCGATTTTTGTGCGTCTCGTTTTCTTGACGAATTGTCGGCTACCTTTTGAAAATGGTCCTTTTCATCGACGCAAAAAAGGTGCAAACTCTTAAAATCGACAATCTGTACATATATGGAATTTGAAAGGCGACGACTGGAGGAACGATAATGGTAATTTCAGAACCTCTCGAACTTGTCAAGTGGACAACAACTACTTTAAAGTAGTTTGTAGAGGGATTATTGATGTTTTGCGGTTGTTTGTTATTATTCTAAAATTCGAAAGTCTCTTGTGTTTCGTTTTTTTTTTTTGTGCTTGGTCGGTTGTTGTTGTTGTTGTTGGGGAAAAATATGATCTGATGACAAGATAGAAAAATTATTTTGACTCAAATCGATTTAATTGTGTGTAAAATGTCAAGATTTGTGAGTGGGTTGTGGGCATCTTTACAACTTCCAACTACTTGGCTTTTTGGTTTATTACACCAACCATTCTCACTATACACACAAAACACAAAACGATTTTCATCTAGATAAAAGCTATCCTAGACTCTTTTTTCGCTCGACTCTACCTTTTTTTTTTTGTTGTTTTGAAGTGAAAACTTGCCACTTTATTACAAAATATTGGATCAAATTACATTAACATATGATTATTTTAAATCTAATTAAAACTGATAATGTTGGAATCAAATCCCTAATTAAATACGAGAAATTCTGATGCAATTAACTGTAACTTCCGTCAGTGCTGTGGTTAAATTATCTTTTGTAAATCAACGAAGAACGTATTATATTAAAAAATAATCATCAGCTCGAATTTCATTCTCAAATTTATTTTCGACCATAATTGCCAGATTTTAATGGGTCCACAATTTTATTCTGTTTTTATTTTTATTCTTAATTACACTCCTCCTACTACAACACCTGTATTTACCAACAAACACACACGATAGAGAGAGAAACTCAGAGAAAAAAGGTAATTGAATGTCGAAATATTTTAATTTATTTTAAAATTCTTCTACGAATTTATTGTCATAAATCTATAAACCTTTTCAATACAATTCATAAATTTGTCAATTAATTTAAAAATATTATTTGTAAGGTTATTTAGCAATCATGTTCTAAAAATAAATGATCTTGTCTTGTACGATTAAAAATAAAATTTACGATGTTCATTTTTTTTTTTGCCAAAAAATACAGTTATTGACTTCTGTGACAGGTGATCGTAGCAGTTGATTGCTTACGGCCATTAAAACAATCAAACAACAATATTATCGGCAAAATAAATCAATATCATCATTTTAGTTGAATTTGAATAATACACCGTTAGTGGCAATGTTGACGAATTTTTAATAAATAAAACGTTTGACGTTAATTTTGTAAATATGCGACTACCGAACTATAAAAAAATAAGCTTTATTTATAGAATCTATAAAAGCATCACTCTTGACCGACCACATATCAGCATAGCAGTTTTAATCATAATCAACTTCGTTAATCGAACAATTTTAGGTTTAATCTCGGCTTAAATTTTTAAAAATGCGACACAGAGATGCACTGCAAAAGGGTAGCGTAACGGTGGACATGTTTTCAAAATAATAGATGCCAGAAGATCTGGATTTAATCTGGAAAATTAGAACGAGTTCTTTTGAAAATTCTCCATGCGATTGACAAGCCAGCATTGTCGGCAGAGTGCGTCCGCAATGTCGACGCTAACATTACCGTAAATCTTCCCTAAAATGAGTTCGTTTGTTGTAAGATTAGAAACAAAAAAACACACACACACACAAGTCGGAATCTATTTCTAGACAGTTTACAGATTTATGACTCCTACTGTTACCTTTTAACAATTTCTTTACTCTTCTTGTCATATACTGGAAAGTCTACCCATTTATTATTAGATTTTCTCCATCTCTTGTTCTCGTTTTTTTTTCTGTTGTTGTTGTATATGAAGAAATTGTGTAACCTGTAGTGTATTATGGATGTTTGGGTGGTCGGTCGAAACTAACAATATAATATACGCCCTCAACTTTGAAGAGAATGAAATAAAGAAAGAAAAGAGTCTCGACGACATTAGCACAAGTGATAAATCAGTGATAATTGAGCCGTCATCGTGGTCCCAACCTTCTCACACACACACACACATTTACACAAGTCCATATATAAACCACCTTAACATAGTTTATTTCTTTATAGGTCGGTAATGGTTTGTATGTTGTTTTTCTTGTTGTTATCACACATGATCGACTGTTATTAAAATTGGTGATTTGCATATATCGACAAATCACAACATAAAATAACAAGTTTACAGTGATAATATTTCTACTAATTGCTAGTTGTACGCTTTCTAATTATGTCGATAGAACGCCGGTAGTTTGTAGTAGATGAAGAAGAAATCGTCAGTAATCACCGTAAGATGAAGAGCTCGATTACCGTATTTAATGTATAATTTATCGATTCTTATAGTCGTTTAGTTTTAATAGTTTTGATAACAGTATCGGATCCGACGTCAATTGCCTATTGATTTATTGAACCAAGAAATGAATCGTTTTTAATTCAATCCATTGTAATAATAATAATAGTAAAAACAACAAAAATTGGTGACTTTTATGACTTTACACTCATGAAATTGTTCGAAACTATTGAATTTCACTCGAATAAAACCTGAAATTTCTACAATACCACCCTTAATTTCGACACTTTTACAGTTATAACGAATTTTAAAAAGTAGATGGAACAAAACGAAACGCAGACAAAGAAGATACCGATCGTTTACAATATTGACGTGCCCCATACAATTGTCCATTTTATAAGACAACTCTTATCAAATTTGATAACAACACACAATTCAAGGGAGTGCTAAACAACGTTCACACCCTTCTGTATAAAATAAATCAATCCGTTCAAAATCCATTTAGTCGTTCTGGAATTTTTTCTTAGATTTCAGATAGAATTTACATAATTCTTTGTTCTTTGTTGTTGTTGTTTTTTTCTTCTTCCTCAAATTGTGGCTTCTTATATCTTGAGGGTAAATAAATACTTTAGACAGGTTTTCAAGAATTTGCAATATGTTGGTTGGAAGATAAATCAATAATAATTATCGGTTATCGATCGTTGTCGAAAATTTGAATAAATTCTAAGATTATTGGAAAAAATACTAAAAAACTAATAATGATGAGTACAATAATGGATAAAGTTGACTTAGGACAACTTGTTTAGTGATTGAAAATTATTTTAATAATTTACGATGCATTACACCTGAGGCGCATTCAATTTAAACGGACTCCATACTATATTCATTCTTATCATTGCTTGAGATATTCATTAAGATACCAGTTTTAATTGTAAACATGACGGATATTCGATTGCTTTCATTCGTTTTTTCAATAGTTCGAAATAATCAACCATATAGTTGTTTTGTTCTAATGATCATTTTCTTTTGTTCAAAATGTTAAACAATAATTGCTATCAATATGTTTTCTCACGGAAATGTATAAAAACTTATATCGCTTCACCTGTTGGTAATAAATCATTGTAATTAATATGGTCGTAAATTAACAACTTTTGCAAGTTTCTGATCACTTTTGCGTTAATTTCATAGTTGTCTTTGTGTTCCATTAATTGAAGATTTATATTAGAAAATTACAAAATAGTAGCGTCATCAATAATTATTGCTTTTAATCATTAATTTCTAAGATGAGTCACGAATAATTTTATACATTTTTTTCTAATTTAAAACCTATAATTGTTATTATTATTGTTAGTTGTAGTAAATTACAATGTAATTTGTAAAAGCTACATCACACAATAGACATAAATAGTTCTTATGTATCATAAAAAAAACGACCGAAATGTTACAGTTGGTCGGTGTATCGGATCGGTAGGAATGTTTTCCAATTATTTTTATTCATAAGAAGTTTTTAAAAAATTCAAGACTACCTTCAGTCCAGTTATCTAATTGTAAATCAATAAAGATTGACGTTCTTCTTTTGAACCGATTTTATTATAGCTTTTCAGTATTTTTGTTATTTTATTAACTCTAATTAAACTCAACTTAAACGGTCCCAATTATGTTTTAAATATAAAAAATCTCGTTTATAATCAATCATTATCATCATCATCATCACCATTACTAACAGGCAGAGAAAAAAACATAGACAACATTCAAAAATTACAGTGCTGTGTTCATGAACACGGTCGGATTCCAGTGAGAACATGCAACAATTTTTTCAAAAAAATACCGATTAATAAACAACAATTGAATCGAGAAAAGAAGGATGAAGAATTTTTTGTTTTTGTTTTATTTGCACATATATAAAAAGCAAAACCACCCAACTATAGGCTGTAAATAAAGACGAAATAGGCCGTCAACGACGCTCCAGGTGGCAAAAATTCCAAAACCAGACAGTCACGCGACGACAAATAGAAAAATAGTTATCAACAATAATCATAATGATGATGGAGAGACAGCAGGAGAAAAAAACAGAGTGATTCACAAGGTCGTCAATTAATTGGAGTTTGTTGAAAAATGTTGGGAAATTTCCTTGAAAAACCACAAAGGTTTCTCATGCAAATCTTTCCAATCTATATACGATTGATCTCTTTGAGAAAAAAAATAGTTATTTCTTCAGTTTTGTTTTCTATTCTAACCTAAAATGATCTAACGATTTTCTAAACTCGTTTTGCAGGTTTTGATTTATTGATTTTCAGGAGTTTGGCTGATGCGATTTATAATCTTGCAACCCCTTCAGGTGTCTTTCTAATCATTTTTCTATCGCTACTCAATTAAAACTTGCATAATCTTTTTTAATTATCATTAGAAAACAACACAATAGACAGCTTAGATCATAAAATATCAAACATTAATTCTTCAGTTGATTAAATGGCAAAAGAAAGCTCGTAGGATGGATATAATCAACCATCTTCTATGATGGCTGTAGAAACAATAAAAAAATCATGTAATTTAGTTTTTTTTTCACAGTTTTATTTCATGAGTGTTTTTTGTTGTTGTTGTTGTGTATTTTCATACTGTTCAACAGGTATGGTGACGAAGAAAAAACAACAATGAATAGTCGTAAAATTGTAGCTTGCAGCATTTTAAAATATATATATGTTTTATGGCGTTTATACTTTAACGACGCCTTAATGTGGTCCTATATGACATTATTAAAATTGATTCGATTCTATGGAACATAAATTGACAAACAGAATGAAAAAATCAGGAAATATTCCATACATCACGTATCTCATCAACGGCGTACCCTTGCATGTTGAACAGTCTAAAAGTAATTTTACAAATCTACGAAAATTAAACTTGAATAACGTTTTGATTGGTATAAAATTTGGTTACGGGTAATTTGAAAGTGTACCACGTGCTATTATTAGTTAAGCGCCTGATTTGGAGAGCCTGGCTTGTGGCTCAGACTTGTAGAAGCTCGGCCAGGCTTGGCTTGGCTCGGAGGTTATATCCACGACGCGTGTGAGTTCGTGGTGTGTGATTGGCAAGTCCTGCCCGAGTGTCATCATTACCGTAGTCCAATTTAGTTTCCCTTCTATGCGCCTCCAAGCATCGTGAATAAGTTTTCTGTTTTTATGGTTTAGATGTCTTGGATTCCATATTGCCGGCTTCCCTTCATAAAACGACAGAAACTCCAAAATAATGTCGTTTATCCACTCCATGTTTAATTTATCATGAGAAAAATATGACTAACCACATTCATCAACCTGGGCGCTACTGAAATGTGGCGAACTTGCATTTTCCTATGGATCAGATCCTGAGGAGGCTCGCCCTCTCTTTGACTCGTGCCAAATTTACCGACAATAGGTGGAAAAGCACAAGCCATCCCGAGCCGAGCCGGAAATGGCTGGCGGCCCCGTTCTCACGGCAAGTGATTTGTCGAGCCTAGCTTGTGGTTTGCCGTGTCTAGCTTCTGGATCGCCGAATCACGCGCCGTGGGATCCCGGCTTTAAACTAAAAATCATTTCAAACCAACTGCAATTTCTTTATTGAAAGCGCTTGTAAGTTTTGCACTATTGTTTAAAAAACAATTAATGAATCAGAAGGACAAAAATCTAGTTAGCATGAATCATGATTTAGCTAATTACCTAGAATTGGATTGAATCAGATTGAAACAGCATCAATAGAAGGTACTTTCATACTCTTATTAATCAAATTCTGATTCATTATAATTCAGTTGAATTTAAAAGACTTTAAACACGCTCAAATAATGAGACAGAAAAATTTATTGGAATTATCACAGTAAATCTTCCACTCGCCGTAGAATTTTGCTGTTTTACTCGAGTCGAATTCAATGATCGAAGTCAGAAACTGCAATATTTCATCTTAGGAAGTTGGATGGACAAAGTTCTCACATCGGATTGTGATACGACGGATCATGTGTTTTGTACAGGTACATTTGTTAAGGAAAACACGAACCACGCACTATTACGTTCTTCACACATGAAACAAATTCATTTTAGTTACTTTTTCTATATTGAACGTTATCAACATAGAAATATCAAATATTTGGTGTCTGTATCGTGATCGTTACAGCTTTCCTTTCAACATCTGCGGATAAATGTACCAAAACCGCAGGATAGATGCCATAATGTAAATGTGAAACTATACTACTGACAAAGTCTTCTACGATAGCCGACTAACTTTAAAAAAAAAGTTAAGATTAGGATGTTTGTAGATATGGTGAAGGTTCCGCGGTATGTGAAATATTGCACCTATAACTGCTCTGCGTAAAAATAAGTCTAGGCACCACGATTCTGCAGAATTACAAGATTTTTACAGTAATTCACAATCAGTACGATTGAAGGATAGAGTGGTGTCTCAGGGTCTCCTTTACTGCTAGATAAAACATCAAAATTGGAATTCATAGAACACGAAACGCATTTGTCACACTTTAAAAATACAGAGAACAACCAAGGGTCAAAATTTCGACATTAATTTGAACTATTCAAGCATCGATTGATGCTGACCTTAGTTGTTTTAGAAAAAGTCTACGTTGACAGTATCATTAATTATTGATTAATTAATTAATTGCTTTTCAGGAAAAGGTATGCGAAATGTTCTCAAGGTAACTTTCTGACATTTCTAAATTGATAATAAGCCAGTCCCTTTTAACACTTAAATATAACAAGTGGAAATTTGTTTAAAGAAGAATTGAGTAATATTTTTCCGGAAGTTGTAGTATAATCTCTTGTTATTTCGAAAGTTTCTTTTTCTTCTGTTTTTTTTCTTAAGTTTTCATCTATAAATTATTATATTAAATAATGATTTTAAAATTCAATAATCACCAAATTAATTTGCTAATATTAACAATCTGTTATGAATATTAAATTAGATTGGAATCTTGTTAGCCAAGTTATATATTATTCAACTTAATTGTCATTAAAATAATTTATTCAATAATATTTATTGTAAATTTATTAATTTTTAATGTTTAACAGATTTTTTTACCATGTTATCTAAAAGTTATATCAATATATTTCATGTTTTATATTATTTCTTTAACGCACGACTAATTTCATTAATAAAATACACATTTAATAACTAGTTTTTGTTAGATTAAATTAATATTAACAAATAATATTAATGGTGTTTGTATTGGGAATTGATAGACGTGTTGCGATTTATACGCTTGATTTCTTCTCGATAGATTTGCGAATTGTTTCGATTGAAAATCAATAGAGAAATCGCATAATTTTTTCAAATGAAATCCAAAACTATTGTGCCAATCTTATTGCAAACAAAAAAAATTCAATAAAAGTGAAACTGATCGTATGTTGCAATTGCACGATTTCCTACAATTATTTATGTTTTTTTATAAATAATTCCTTTCAAAAACCCATAAAAGTCGTGATATTATTATTATTAAGAAACAAAAAACACATCCGTAAACACAATAAATTCATCAAATATTTGTTCCTAATAAGAATTTTTACCTTAAATATTTGTATGTTAAACACAATAATGTATGTAAAGACAGAAAATTTAGGTCGTTTTTTTTTTGTTTTGTTTTAATACCTGGTTAAATATCCATAAAGGATCATGTGCACGAGAAGTGCGACAATTTTCTTTGGAAACCCCCTAGGGTACATGCTGACTCCTCAGCAAATTCATTTGACCAACACAACACATCACTGAATTTCCGTCAACACCCAACCAATAATTACTCAAAACATTTCGCAAATGAAAAATGATCTCAACTTTTATTATTTTATTAAATGTACACAAATTTTGTTAAAATATCCGAAATACACTAGCATTGTTACAATTTACAATCCTGCAACTTTCTAGTTCATTTTGCAATATTTGATTAATTGATTGGAAAAAATTGATCGAGATCACGTCTGTGGCCCGTTGAAGATGGACCGGTACTCTTTGGTCAGTGATGCTGGAGAGTACTTCTCTTCTGTTGTCACCTGTTTAACGTTACCTGGATAGAACGGCCAATGGGGCGACGTGGTGCCCCACCAAATATCAAATTGATAATTGCGAGTCATAAATGTGAGAATTTGTTGGGTGGTGACTAAAAACTTCCTTCCCGAAGCAAAAATAATAAAAATAATAATAATCAACAATTAAATTTGTATTTTCGCTAAAGGCTAACGATTAAAATGATTGTGTCCTCTAGTTTTGAAATGTTGCAAAAAATTGTAATTATTGAATATATCTGTAGGCGAAATTCTTCAAATCCTTCTGTTGTTTCCAACAATGCGGAACATGAAAGAGGCGTTCTTGATCCAACTTTAATCGTACAATTTAAATTTAATTACTGGCATATATAGGAATTTTGCATGAAAACAACTGTTTGAACATGGAAAAGTCAATGAGATTATCCGATAATTATCCTGTTAATTTGGCGAAGGACAGTGGAAGTTTTAATGCTAAATAAATACAGACCGTACCTATTCTATTATATAGTTGATTCACGTAAACAATGGATTATAAAAAAAAATTGAATGAATTTAATCACAATGTGATCAGCAGCATTTCCGATCAGTTTTATTTTCCACCTATTTTTATCCAACCACCAAACAAATAAACGGAACTACAGCCCACAGCCCCCTTGTAGCAACCTTTAATTATATGTATATAAAAATTTTAATATATGTTTGAATAAAACGAGATATTCATTAATAACCGACAACTGAACATAAATCAAAATTGGACAGGGATCATACAAAAGATCGACCAGTTGTTGGTATAATCTCGTGATTAAACTTTAAATGTAACACGATAGCTTTCTTTACATTAAACTGAATCAATTGGAAAATCGTTAAATTTCTCCTCTACAATTTTATTATCCATAAAAGATAATTTCTAATAGTGTTTTGTAATGAATAAATAACGAAAAAAAAAAACGGTATAAAAGCATGTTGGTCTGGATGTTTTCGAAACTTGTATCTATTTCGAGCCGGTTCGTTGTCTGCCCCACCGTTGGAGTCTCCTATCTTCGAACTATGATGATGTTGAGAACCAGGGCAGCAAAACAGAGACTTATTATTATTATTATTGTTACGTTGTTGAAGGAACGACCCCGACCGTGAAATCCCAATCAACAACATTTAGCCTTGGAATAAACGAAAAACTAGCCACTGAAAATTATTGTTAAAAACCTTGTTAACAACCAAATTAACAAACTTATCTTACGTTATTATTTTTATTTTTAGTTTTTCTTTGAACAAATTTCTATTTAAATTCAACGATGATAATAAAAAAATATTACTACAGAGGAAAACTCCTACATGGTTTTCTTTGTTACTCTAATTAGATTAAAATGTAAAGAGTGAGTTACATTGTTCTTTATACATCCTGGACTCTTATCTATGTATGATAAAAGTATTTTATGTGTTTATCAAATAATTCATCACGTTTTTTTTTTTTTTTTGAAATATAAATGTTGAAATGGATTGTTTGTCCAAAAAATTGTTGAATTGTCCAACGCCCTCATTCTTCAAATTGCGGAGGATAATGTTGCCATAAACAATAAAATTACATCATCGTAATATTGTTTTTGGACAATTTTCAAATTAAACACATTAAAGAACAAACAACTAACAACAATCTACATAGATAACAGAAAAGAAATGGTGATTCTTACCAAATCCAGTATTTTAAATCCATACTTATATTGATAACGATAAGTACCACCAACCATCCACCGCCGCCACCCCCCGGAGTCACGTCAAGTCCGGAATCATTTCAATCAGCTACTGTACGCTCTTCAAGTAGAAAATCTCTCATCTCGCACCTGATTCTCTTTAGAGTCGCGCAAGCTTATCACACAACCCCTCTTTGATATTATCTTGATACAAATACACAGATGCCGCCACTATTAAATTGTGATTACAAAATACATTAAGGGTAGTGTAATTAACTAATTAATTCTCCCTCCGTAACTTTTCTTTCAAAAACCCAAAAAAAACTATCATTGGTATCATATTGCTATAGATACATTGAATGTGGTTTTCTGTTAGTGAAAGAATAGTAAAACCACAAAAACCGATCTTATTTCATATTTTCTTTTATAATATCCGGGACACTCAAACAAATAACAGAAACATATATGAGTCATAAAGGTATAAAGGTATAAACTCCCCTTGAAGATTCCTATCAATGCGTACGCTAATTTGATACAAACTACCTTATTAACGGTATTGTTGGTAATTTGATATTGAACAGATGCTGAATACGAGGATGTTTTTCGTAAGGGGCAGAAATAGATTCCGTTATGAAATTTCAACAATTTATTAAAAAATTTTTTTTGAAACAATTACTTTCTAAATGCATCTAATGGAACAATTTTAATCGAATTATTACCATCGTTATGCAACGTTAACCCCATCTCTTCTAAAGTAGACGAACTGACGGCACCTTGTTGATGTAAACCGGCTATAAATTGTTGATTTTTTATATTATTCTCACATAGATTTCTAATTGTTAAAATCACCCATTGCATTATAACTAAATTAGGATTAAAGAAAATAACGATAATTGTCATTAATAAGGTGACCAGACGTTCCGCTTTTGGCAGGAGTCTCGCTTTTAGGTGATACGTTCGGCTGCCCGCTGAATGTCCCACTGACAAGGAAAGGGACACAACTGTCCCTCTCCGATTTTGATAGAACTTTGCATACAGGTAGAGCATCAAAAAATAAAGGACACATATTTTTTTTTAGCTGCCCATATTCACATTAAGGGGCTGAAATTGGCCCTTGAAGTTACCCCCCAAAAACAGGTTTTTCGCTGTATCTCGAGAACCAAGCAAGATATCGAATTCAATCAAAAACTAAAATATTCCGCATAGTCAGTACTATGATACCATCTAGCAAACAACACCCTTCTATTTTGCGGGGGTTGAAAAACATGTGGGGGTTACTACTTTTTTGCCTCCCCTGGTAATATTTTTTGGAAATTCATGTTGTTTTTTGCAGATTCATAAACCTCATTGAAAAACTAAAGTTACATGTTTTTGGATTTTTCGATTCATCCCCGTTTTAAGGGGTACAACCCCCCAATATGTAATAATGCACAAGACGCATTATTAGCAGTATTTTCGTACCTAGAGGCTAACCGAAAGCCAAAATGTTGATTTTGATGATAAAATATATTCGAGAAAATGGAAATATAAGAGATTGTGTGATACAGGGTGAAAATACTGTTAATAATGCGTTTTGTGCATTATTACATATTGAGGGTTTGAACCCTTAAAACGGGGATGAATAAAAAAATCCAAAAACAGGTAATTTTAGTTTTCCAATGAGGTTTATGAATCTGTAAAGAACAACTTGAATTTCCAAAAAATATTACCAGGGGAGGCAAAAAAGTAATAACCCCCACATGTTTTTCAACCCCCGCAAGATAGAAGGGTATTGTTTGCTAGGTGGTATCATAGTACTGACTGTGTGGAATATTTCAGTTTTTAATTGAATTCGATATCTTGCTTGGTTCTCGAGATACAGCGAAAAACCTGTTTTTGGGGGGGTAACTTTAAGGACCAATTTCACCCCCTTAATGTGAATATGGGGAGCTAAAAAAAAATATGTGTCTTTTATTTTTTGATGCTCTAGCTGTATGCAAAGTTTTATCAAAATCGGAGAGGGACAGTTGTGTCCCTTTCCTTGTGAGTTTGCAAAAATTTTCAACTTTTTCTTATAATTGCGCTATTTTATTGAGATAAATGTGAAAAAATATTCCTTTTGTTATTAACATTTACGATCAGTCTGTGAAGGCAGAAAAACACCCCTACGTTATAAAACTTAATTTCAAATTTTAACTCGCGTCCACGGTTGGAAAAAGTTGTCCTGTCTCGCCTTGGCGCTTTGGAAATCCGGTCACTTTATCATTAAACAGATTGATTAATAAAATCGATTAAAGGATACATGGATTCCTTGCGTCAATATTGCAACAATCCAAAATGACTGGAATTAATTCAGCTTCCCTAACTAAATCTTGCATCAATTGATTCTTCCAACATAAATTACCAATAATACGTATTAAACCGATTTTAAAACCAAATGCTGGATGTTGTCGGATTAAATCGTTTGGTTCTTTGATTTCGGATAATTTCTGTATTGTTGTAAAATAATTTGTAGATTCTTTACCTAATCGATGGATATTAATTAATAAAATACCGGTATTTATAAGAAAATCTTTATCATTTTGTAAATATTTCAAATATTTCTCATTACAACACAATGATGATAGTATTTCTAATAATAAAGCAATCTCATATGGTTCAGTATCTGTTTTATTATTATTTGTATTGATCGTTTGGAAAACTATACTGCCAGAATTTGTGAATCTTTTAATAATTGTCTTAATTGCTATTTCAATCAATTCGAAATTATTGTTTTTTATCTGTTTATGTCGTATTATTTCCAAAATTAATATACGTTGGTCTATATTGAAATTCATGTAATTTGTCCAAAATTTCTGGCTTGTTATGAAATTCTCTAAGAAAAAATATAAAAATTCAACATCATCATATTTGCCATATAATTTGAAAATAATTTTATAAAATCCTAAATCGAAACCATCCAATGAATGATATAAACATAAATTATGCATTAATGCTGATGTCTCATATACACATATCTCATTTGATAATAATTCAATAATTTCATGTTGCAATAAATTATAAACAGTTAATGAATTTGTCATATTTTCAATAACTAAATTAATTAGAAATTGTAGAATTATTTGTAAATTATCATGATATAATTTCAGATTATTTAAAATTGCTTTAATATCATCTAAAATATTTGTTTTTGTTATTAGAAAATCTTGAACTTCTCGATTTATTACATAATTTCGTAAAGCACGAAATAGTTCTTTTAATAATATTTTAGCTTCTCCATCATCAATTACTGTAATTACACACTTTAATATTTGATGTAAACCATAAATTGCATCTTCCACTAATTCGTACCTGTTGAAAATAACGATTTTTTAATTAAAGGTGGGTGAATTGAATGAAATTGTTGCTTACTTTTGAGGTTTTCCTTCACTGTCACGTTCTAATTTAAATGAAATTTTCAAATATTCAGCTAACGATTGATAATTTTTATTTTGTAAATACACATTTATAATGTTTTTATCGAAATTATTCAATTTTAACATAATTATTTTTGAAAATGTCACAAATACAAATAGTACAAAAAAGATAGGTTATGTTTATTTGACAGATGATCGTCGGTGTCTGTATAGTCTGGAATGCTAACCTAGCCCGAAACTAGATATAAGCTAATTAATGCAATAAACAGACGCAAACTTCTATATAGGTACACGGAGCTAATGGTTAGTGACGAAATAGTTTTGATATTAGATACAAAAACCAAAAATCCTAATTATAAAACAAGGAAAAGACGGAAAAACATTTCTTTCACCATTAAACACAATGTGGAATAAACCACACAATGTACTTTCAGCTAGTTAAAATTGTTGTCACCCTGGCGCTGCGATAATAAAATGAAACCCCAATAGAAAAAACGTAAAGAAAGTAATCTGCAGTTTATACTATTGCCACATTCTACGTCTGTATTCTGTATTGAATTCATGGACGAAATTTAATCTTAGAATAAGTGATTATCGTTCCTGGTCTCTTGTCGATTTATCGTTTGTGTATGAGAACCTCCACCAGTGTTGTAACAGATACTTTCAGAGAGGTATATAATGCTTTTACTCGAAATAAACATTTGTGAGGTGGAGCCTAGTCATATTTCCATCTCGTTTCAACACTGTGCCCGTAAGTGTGTTATCCATACTACTCTGTATTCCCTTCCCTCACTTCAGAATGTTTGAGAGCACTGAAACAACTATACCCAGGTATAGGTACGTCGGTACGTGTACAATATAAAAGTACCTGTAACGTCACCTCACATCTACAATAACTCTTAACAGTTACAAACTCGAACTTGCTAAATTTTATGGATTTTATACCACAGAACAGAGCATGGTACTAAAAATTTGTCATTCAATCAATTCGGTATTTTCACATTTTTGACAAATAATACACTAATGGATTAAGGAAATCAAAATTTTAGACACGGTGTTTTTTTGTTTTTAAAAATATTGAAATTCCACAGAGTTATAACTGTTTATAAAAACCTAAAGAACCGATCATTCCCGACCACATACTGCATTTAGCCCAGAGACTTCTGACGTCATGAGACTGCATCAGTTTAGATCTACTAACTTCAACCCTTACTATGCAACATTGCCAATTTTTATGAGAAACAAAAAGGGGTTTGCACCGAAAATCAAGGTACCTAATTTTCGTATTCTCAATTGAGAATCGTTTAAATTTCATCGTCCAATCAGTGATAAATCGTTAATCTGGCAACCCTGCTCGTATACTGCTCAAGTTAGAGAACAGTAACCTGACTAACAGAACACAAAATAGTGACGTCACACAAAATGGCTTGGGAAAAGGCGGGATTTTGAACCGCTTGAATTTCGGTACAATTATAACGTGATTATTATAATTATTACGTCAATAAAATAGTTTTAAATATGCATAACTTATATGTTTTAGTGTATACTTTGGTTTTTGATCAATTTTAGAAAAAAAAATACCAATGCAAATACCGAATTATTGCTTTTGTCCAATAGACTGCGAAAGTGTGGCGTCAGTTGACAGTGTTGCTATGGTATTTTATTCCAAATAAATCAACTTTATTAATTGAGGTTATTTGGATGTCTTGATTTGTTTGGAAAGCAAGCAACACTGTCACCGGACGTCATCACTTCCGCTGTGTCTTTCGTTGACATGATTTTGAGCTATCGTTCCAGAATGTCTAAACTTCCATATAGATGTCGTAGTAGTGATTTTTTATTCTTTATGTTTGTAATATTTGGTGATTTCTGCCAAAAAGTTTGACAGCGTTTTTTGTCCGGTAATTATTTTTCTAATTATTGTTATAATTTAAAATTAATCTGTGAAATTGTTATAAAAAGTATAAAATATTGATTGAAATTACATTGTTTAAATTTTTGGTAAAATTAATTTTTGTAATTTTCTAGTTTTGATTCTCAAAATTGAAATCGCATCGTCATTGATTGAACCTAACCTAAAATTTATTTATTTCTATTCAAGTTTCAAAAATGTTTCTAACAAGAAGTGAATATGATCGTGGTGTTAATACATTTTCACCAGAAGGACGTCTATTCCAAGTTGAATATGCTATTGAAGCTATAAAATTAGGTTCAACAGCTATTGGTATTTGTACAAGTGAAGGTGTTGTATTGGCTGTTGAGAAACGTATAACATCACCATTAATGGAACCAACAACAATTGAGAAAATTGTTGAAGTTGATAAACATATTGGTTGTGCTGTTTCTGGTCTTATGGCAGATTCTCGTACTATAATCGATAGGTGATTGTTCCATTATTATTATGAACAAAAAATAATCTTTTATTTAATATGATTTTATAGAGCTCGAGTTGAATGCCAAAATCATTGGTTCGTTTATAATGAAAATATGAGTGTTGAATCGTGTGCACAAGCTGTTTCGAATTTAGCAATTCAATTTGGTGATTCTGATGATGATGGGGCAGCCATGTCACGTCCATTCGGTGTGGCAATTCTGTTTGCTGGTATTGATGAAAAAGGACCACAATTATACCATATGGATCCATCAGGTTGTCTCTAATACTAAACTATATTTTGTTGAAACTATAATTTGAAACCCAATTATAGGTACTTTTGTTCAATTCGATGCTAAAGCTATTGGTTCTGGTTCAGAAGGTGCACAACAAAGTCTCCAAGAAATGTACCATCGTAGTATGACTTTAAATGAAGCTACAGTAGCAGCATTAACAATTTTGAAACAAGTTATGGAGGAGAAATTGAATTCGTCTAATGTTGAAGTTATGACAATGACACCTGGTGATTTGTTTCATATGTTTACAAAAGAACAAGTTGAGGAGGTAATAACAAAATTGTCGTAATTTGTTGGTTTTAGCCCTCTTTTTTTTATATTTACAAATAGATATAAGTATTGAAATAAATTGTGGAAGGTCTTGTAAGTGTTTTTCTATATTCCGCGTGTAAATTTCCCCGATCAATTCCAACTATAATTCTAATCCTAATACCTAATAGATGTCCTATTTGTTACAATTCAACTGATAATTTCTACATCTGCTTCCTGCAATTCTATCAAGGAAGCCCACATAGTGTAATTGTGTTCATCTCATTAATAGACCGTGGGGACCCCCATGGACTCTTTTTGTGTTTTCAAAATGTACTAGTTAAATAGATTATTAATTACTCATAGGTAAATTTCATATAAAAAGAAGTTACGTAATTTTTATGTTTTTTTTTTTTACAGAAAAGCAAAAGTTACAGCAACTACTTCTTTTTCCTGTTTATATTTATTAATTGTTTGATTACAGGTGTTGGTGAAGGAACAGCTTGTCAGCAACCAGTCAGAATCAGTTGGATTAAAAATTCCAGTACAATAACCGCATTTTTTTTTTTGTTAAAAAAAAATCACAAAGTTCATGTTTATTCACAATAAACATCTGATTATTCCACCTTGTTGTTGTTGTTACTTGTGTTTTCCCAAAGGCGATCTAGCATCATCTCACTATAAACAGCTGCATAATACAAATCGGCTTTAAACGAAAGTAAGAGTTGTAAATTCCATTTATGTCTCTTTCACTCTCCCTTCTCACTCTCGATTTTAATCTGTACCTGTCTACTTTAGGACAGGACGAGTGTCTTCATAATGCTCCTCCATCTTTTGCACAATTTACACACACACTATAGGTATAGTATAGAAGGTTTTCTGATTAAAGTATTATGAGATTAAGGGGGTTAAGCGGAACTTTCGAGGTGGAACAGCCGCCGTACTGTGTAGTAGTTACATCTCTCGGCGCTTCACCGTTCGGGGTGTACAGTAGCAGCGCCTGGTTTCGCCTGATAGAGGTCCTGTGGGAATTGCTTTGTGCCGCTAAATCACTCATTAAAACGTCATCCCCCACACACACAAACTTCGCCTTATGCCACCCTTTTACGATCACGGTTTGTCAGAAAAGAAAATTTTCCTTATAATTCAACTAGTTTTTTCTCAATAAACTATAGTTTCAATTTTTAATATTAATAACAATTTTGGAATTATAGAAACTGTAAATTTGTTAAAGTATCTACAGTTAACTTGTTAGGAATTGATATTTTCCCACAGTTCCGTTGTTGTTGGTGCGATATAAGCGTCCCTGGATACCCTGTCCGTCGTAGATAGCGTCCAGTGGCAAGTCCATTGTCCTCGCATCACTGGAGTCGATCCCTGTTTGTCCTTTTGATTTGCTCTCTCACACTCGCTAACACACACACACACACCCACCCTCTATTTAAAAGACACCGCCTCTCTAGAGTCCTTGCATTGATAGACATCGGATTTCTGCTTGGTTATAATTGTCAGTTTGACGTTACACCATCATCCCTCTTAACTTTCAACAAAAACCAACCAACCAACCACCCATTTAGCTATAAACGGCGACGCGCCATTCCTTATCGGAACATCGCGTAAATTGAAATTCATTCAAAGAAAACGACCAGTTATATAATGTATATTATGAACAAGGCATTTTCAATTTTATATAAATGGTCAACTGTGTGTGTGACAGTTTGATTCTGGTTTCAGTGAAATGGTGCATGGTTCAAGAGGATTTTCCATTTTTGAGCATTAATTGGAAAAGCGTCCGAGTGCCGTTTATTTAAAAAAAAAAAAAAAACTTAAAACCCTCATTCACCCAACGTTCATATTTTGTTTGGATTCGCAACAATTGATGAAATTTACGGTTGATAGCCGACGCCAATTTTCAATTTAAACATTGAAAGCTCGTTTTAGAAATGCAACGAATTTGCATTTACCTCCATATACATATGATCAGAACAAGATTTTTTTAATTTACTTTCACCATCATTGCTCAAGCGGGAAATTCTTATCAATTGACTTGGATCAATATTGCTATCATTAACTGTATATAACTCTTCAATAAGGCTCTAGTGGCAGATTTTTGTGATTGTGAGTGGCATAAATTACACTTTTTCTTAGGTCTAGTACTAGTAGTAGTGCTGAATCAGTCAAATGTTAGTCCTGTGCAATTGATCACTATTGGCACTATTACGCCGTAGGTTTACGCTTATAATCAATTGCTAGTTCTTGATATTTTTGGATTATGCTTTGTGCAGCTGTTTTTTAAAATATGGAACATCTTCAAAATAGCGAAGATAAGTAAAATAACTCCAAAAAGAAAGAATATACGAAAGATTTGATTACGCCATCTCGGTAGTCTCAAAAAACTAGCACTAGAATGTGTTATCCGTTATTTTCTTCAACCACTACTTATAAGAGCCTCAAATACCGTCGAAAATAAGACACACTGTACTTAGAGCACTCAATCATTACATATCCAAAATCTATCGTTGCTCGCATATTTTCCCTCAAAATTTGCTTCCTATAAAACTTCATTGTAACTACAGTTAGAACTCGATTAACACGGTTTGTAATTTGGTATACCAAGAATTCAATTATTCGAACTATCGCCATTTCGATCGCGCTACTCTATGGGAAAAATAGCCGCGATAATCAGGGTATTCCCATACCTGCATGATCCTGTATTGCGTGGAGAAATCTTTCAGCTCGACAGTGAAGAGACATCCATATCTAATTGTAAGATAGCTGTTGTTTGGTAGCTTTCTCCACTTCATGTGGGTATCTGCCGTATGGAGTTGTTTCGATTTTTACTATTCAATCCTGTATTGTTTATTTTCGGTTTATATTACTACTACTTGTTTTCATGCAAATTTAACACTCCATTACTATCATATGCCTCCGGTGTCACCTTGTAGAGATTGGAATGTTCACATCTTAACAAGTGTTTCTTTAAACTGTTGATTATACTGTTTTGTATTTGTACTAAATTAGTTAATTCTCGTCCTCCAAGGTATATAAAGTCTCTAAATACTTGATTTTTTTAGAGTTTTCTATATTTATTTACCATAACCCGGATACTGTATTGCGAAAGGATATACTGGCTGAGAATAGATTTCTACCGTTGCGATACGTTTTAAGAATGCCTTTCAATCTGTTTGTGTATTCGTTAATTATTGTGCCTTTTATTTCCTTTTTCTGCACTGTTTTGTATTATCTCATGCCAAGGTACTTGTAGGGGAAACTCGACTAAATTTGTGATATTAAGCACTATTTTCATTATACCATGGTCAAATTCAAAGGTACAATAGTGGGGTTTGTGTTCTGGAAAAGGCACAACCTCTATCTAACAAACTATGGACTGATAGTCAGAAATTTTTAATTTTATTGTAGTGTCAAACCGACTTCAATGCTAACGTAAAAGTTGTATAATTCCGTGATAATCTTAGGTTTTTATCTTTTCAATGGTTTTATTGAAGTTTAATTAATCGTCTCCATCTGTATAATTAAAAAAAGTTTAATAGAGATTACCTATAGTGATGTAAATTTACGCATTGAAAGTAGAACTGCTTTTCTCAGCTTATGCCGTTTACCGATTTTTTTCTCAAAATTTCCTTAGCAAATCGCACGCACATAAATCATAGTAATTTTGAGAACATGTTACAACACAAAATACCAAAAAAACTGTCTTAAATAAACTCACAAACCTCTTTTTTTATGTTATCAGGGTATTCTCCGTATCACGAAATTATCCCAATTTCCCCTGTATGTTTCTGTTAGTTAATGTGTTTATAATGGTGTCCTGTAGTGTTAAATGTATTGATCTTGACTATAGTTCAGCTTTATTTTGTTCACTATTAAACAAGCACATCTCTCTATGTCAAAGCTCATGGTTATGCTTGATGAACATTTTCATGTTTTTCTAACACACTATACCAAATGTATAATAGTCAACCATTCCGCTGCTTTCCAACATTCTACTGAATATTAGGTTTAAGATGAGAGAGAAACTAGATGGTAGAAGAGAAATTGAAAAAAATTGTTATCATCTTACACCTGCAGGTACTAGAAACTAATAATTACAAATGTACGAATAGTATCGATGAAATTTATATCAACAATACCTATTAAGTCATCAAAATTAAATGACAAAACTTGAAATAAAAAAGTCATTACCATCATAGAATTTGAATATTTAAAACAAATGGCATACCTAAGTGTAAAATCAACTTTACAAGCTAATTTATAATGATAGTGGTAATTTACAATTATTATTAAACGTAGAATATATGATCATGTTCGTGCAATCACAGTTAATTAATTAATTATACAGATTGATAAGGAGCCGATGTTAGGAATAAATAAAGGCGCCTGCATCATTATAAATCATAAAATATTAACGAAAATATAAACAAATCTGTATAAATGTTTTAACAATAGGATTAATTTTTATCCTTATATTAAATACGAGATTACGAGATGTCGTCTGTCATCAATCCCCTTGTCTATCATAAACACACTATTGAACAATTTATATTATCGTAATCTTATCATAACATTCATAATGCAAGCTGCTAAAATTTTAATATTAGTCGAACTTTTGTAGAGGTATTTTGATTGGAAATTAATAGCAACTTTAATGCATACAAATTAGATCGTAAATATGTTTTGTTTTGTTTTATTAAATACGTCCAATGCAGTCGAGGAAAAACAGTTAAATTTCAGGGGGTTAATCGAGGAAATCGCAGATTGAAATATTGTCGTCATTATCGTACATATATATAGCAGATGACTTTTTCTACGCATAATATGGTGGTTATTACTTGTTGTTGTTTTTTTTGTGTTTACATTTATTTGTAATCTCTCCTATATATAGAACAGGTGAATGGGTGTATTTTTACTTTATTTCTTTTAAATACTGTATTAGAGTTTAGAAAAAGTAATTATAATGATACCGTCATAAATATTGCTCTATGCTGATTGAAAAACAATTTTCCTTTTATCTATTTCTTATTTAAATACGATGTGTATAGGTGGAGAGTACATCTGTTGTTATTCTAGTTCTTGTAATGTAATTATTTACAATTAATTGATGGTTTCGTGTTGCACAATTATGTTGAGGGAAAGTTTTAGAAATGTTGTGATCACTATATTATTGTTGTTATAGATTTCATAAGAACATTTAATTAATGATTTAATTTTTACAAGAATTCTTAGAAATCCTCGTTATTTCAAGGAAATATACCAATAGAATTCACAATTGTTGCTATTTTTTGATGGAGATTTGAGATAAATTATTGTAATTGCGA
Source organism: Lydus trimaculatus (assembly GCA_037414755.1). NCBI lineage: Eukaryota > Metazoa > Arthropoda > Insecta > Coleoptera > Meloidae > Lydus > Lydus trimaculatus. The sequence goes on along the minus strand of JAZBGY010000095.1, from coordinate 35,916 downwards.
AATTATTATGTATTTTCACATTCACTTTATAAATTGGCATACATCAAACTAACATCGATAAATTTCAATAAAAACAAATGTTATTTTCTAACTATTAATAACAACAATTATATAGACGAATGTTGTTGGATAACAGTAATTGGCGACATTATCATTATAAACATCTTTACTTTCTCTAAGAACATTCTAAATAATTTTACATATGCTGTATAGACCAATTTTTTTTTCAATACCTACATGTTAAACTTTCTATGTTGTTGTTGTTGTTGTTTTGTTGCTATTAATTTTCGTTGTAAAAACTAGACTACTATTTAAGTAATTTTCCGATAATAAACACTTTCCTCACACTTTCTATCCTTTCATAATGGTAATTATCGAAATACGAATGAAACATATTCCATAGAAAATGATTTATTTTATACAAGTACTACAGTTAAATACAAAAATTAATTAACACAGTTTTCTAAGTAATAATACTGTAACGCTTCATGGATTTATTTTTACAAAGAAATCTCATAATTTAGAACGAAACGTTTATAACAAACAAACAAAAAAAAAAGAATAATAATAATAATAAAGCCAGTAAAAAAAAATATTAATTAGGTCAATTTACACAACAAATAATCAGCTATTAACAATTTTAATGATGTCCATCCCATCCACCACCATATCCTTCATGTTGATGATGTGATTCAATTTTAACTGGTATATGTACTGGAATTTTAACAGGCACTGGTATATGCTTCTCAACAGGTATTGGTATTTCTTTATAAACAGGATATGGTTTATCTACTGGTACTTTAATAGGAACTGGTATTGGTTTTTCAATTTCAACTGGTATTTTCTTTTCAACTGTATAAGGTTGTGGTACTGGAACTTTAACATGATATGGTACAGGTTTTGGTACTTCAACTGGATATGGTTTATCAATTGGTACTTTAACTTCATATGGTACAGGTTTTTCAACTGGTACAGGTATATGTTTTTCAACTGTAACTGTATATGGTTTTGGTACATGAACTGGATATGGTCGATCTACTGGTACTTTAACTTCATATGGTACTTTTTTCTCAACAGTGTACGGTTGTGGAACTGGGATTTCTACTTTAACTGGATATGGTACTTTCTTTTCAACGGTGTATGGTTGTGGTACTGGAACTTTAACTGGTACTGGCACTTTTTTCTCAACAGTATAAGGTTGTGGTACTGGAACTTTAACTTCATAAGGTCTAGGTACTGGAACTTTGACTTCATACGGTATCTTCTTGATAACTTCATATGGTTGTGGTACCAAGTAGGGTACTTTAATGTATTGTTTAACTGGTACAGGAATCTTCTTTTCAACTGTATACGGTTGTGGTACAGATATTTTAACTTCATATGGTACCTTCTTTTCAACAGTATATGGTACATGTTTTGTTACTTCATACGGTACAGGTATTTTCTTTTCAATAACAACAGTTTTAACATGTTCATGATGATGGCCACCGTGATCACCACCAATTGAACCACCTTCATAACCACCATGTCCACCGAAATCACCACCAATTCCACCACCTTCATAACCACCATGTCCACTTAAGCCGCTATCAAGTCCATGTCCACTAAAGCCCCCATCCAGACCACCATGTCCACCTAATTCAATACCACCACCATAACCACCGCCGCCGCCGCCGCCACCATATCCGCCACCATGTTCGCCAAGACCGATGAGGCCACGTTTTTCCTGTTTTTTGGTCTCCTGCGTTGCCTGTTTTTCGGTAGGCTCAGCAGCTAGAGCCGCACACAGGCATACGGCGCCTAAGACAATCTAAATACAAAAAAAAAAAAACAAAGAAAAATTATACAATAAACAAACAACACAGTACACTAATAATGTAGACACTTTTTTTGAAAAAATAATAATTAATATAACACTTATTTAACACTGAAAATATATATTGTGAGCAGTACTCACCAAGGCCTTCATGTTTAACGAGATGTGGGAAGGCACAATGTGTGTGTGTACCGACGAAATCGGAGCCGGAGGCTTTTATACTCCGGTACTGGCGTACTTTCTCATGTGCAACAGTCGTTCACCACCAGGGGGTTTCACTTCCACATCCGTCAGATCTTCTTATGCAATATTTTTCTTTAGATTCTTTTCATATATGCATGTATTACCATTAGTTAAATAATTAAAACAACGATTACAAATAGGTACACATTGTTTTATTAAAACAACAAAAAAAAAAACAACGACAAATTTAAAGGAAGCAAACTGTATATTTCTACGTTATAAACAGGCGCTAAAGAAACGGCTTTAATTGAATATTACTTTTATAAGGATACAGGTGAGTGATAAGATCGCGATTAAAGAAGCAATTAAATAATTAATTATCAATAACGTTTTGTTTAATAGAAACAAAAAGAAAACAGCCTTAAGTTATTTATATTTTGATTGATTTTCGATATCAAACATCAATTTCGATATTATATAATTTAATTACGTTAATTAAATCAACTTTCTTAAATTTGCACATCCTAAAAATTAAAAAAAGTAAAAAATAATTTGAAAAAAAAAAACGATCTGCAGATTTGCTCATATATAACAACCATGAACTTTTCAGAAATTCTAACATAATCGAAGTTTTGAAATCGCAAAAATCTTCCTATAATAAATTCCAACTAAAAAAAAAATCGACCATTAACAATACAACAATAATAATGAGTGTAATTATTTGGAATAATCAAACAATTTTATTCCGGTAGAGAAGCTTTACCAATTAAATTTCATATTAATTGTTGAATTATGTTAAGACATTAATTAATTTCGATAGTAAGACTTGATTTTTCCGTCGATAATTTGGAACATTTCTATGAATTATGCAATTATTTTTTTTTTTTGGAAAAAAAAAATACAAATTAAAACTCTCTAAAACAACCTGATTGTAGGTGTGAACTATTTCTTGCGTTCTTTCATTTTTGTTTTTCGTTAATGGTTATTCGGTAAAAGTTGTCCATCATATGCGTAATTAAATTTTACAGTTTCAGAAATTCTTAATTAAAGTGGCGGAGAGTATGAGAGATTCCAGACGCTTACTTTCTTTAAATATTGCTTATAAAAATGGAATTTTATTTGTTTCATGGAAGATTTTTTCAATTTTATTTTATTTATTTTTAATGAAATAGCAATGGAAAAATTGTTAAATCTAACCTGATTGTCGATTTAGCTTTCAATCTTTGTGTATCCATTAGAATGACAAAACTTCTAATTTCACTCAAATTACATTAACATTCAAATACTTGATTTGTTACGTAAAGATATGTTACAATTTACTTCCTTTTTTCCGATAGTAATTTGAATTAAATTACCATTACTTTCTATACATATATGTAGGTATAGATAGATTTATATAAAAATATACCTAAAAAATTGCACTAATTTTGTTTACACAATCATCAAATCTAAATAGAAAAATCGTCCACCTGTCTTGCTTCTTGGTGGAGAAGATATGCCAACCAACAACAATCAACACCCTCGAAATAAAATATCGTCCAGGTGTTGTGTGTATTTTTCAAATTTTCATCCGAAATACAACATTTGATTGTATTAAAATTAATTGAGAATTATTAGTGTTGATTTTTGACAATTTACACACCTGCTTTCTTCAAGAATACAGCAGTGATGAGCTATAAAAGTTTAACGATTTCTCAAATATTCTATCTTATCAGTATAGTTAATTTTGATATTGTTTTTGTTTTATTGTTATTTTTATATAAAATGAAAGTGAATTTTTTGAATAATTTTACTTTTTAAATTAGCAATATTTGCATCTTTATTGGATTCATAAATTTTTCGTTAAATTATAGAACAGATTCATGAGTTGTTTTGTTTTTAGAATTTTAACAACAATTATAGAGATAACTTTAAAGTTGATGGAAGCAATCAGAATACGAAATAAGTGGAAAATGAATAGAGAAATGGTATACTCTAGCTATATCAGTTTGGTCGACTTGACGTTACACAACTAAGTGGGGATTCTGTGCAACCTATCAGGTTGTTTGATTTGTATCGTATGGTGGCAAATTATTCTCATTAAATCAACTCGATTAAATCTAAATCAACTATAATTGAATCTATGTTGTTCTCAACTCGTATATAATTATCGCTTTAATTATAAAAACTAATTAGTCAAGAGTATAGTTGTTAGCGTTCTCGCCCTATTTTTTTTCTTCTTGCATGAACTTTGTGCTCTATTTTTCATTCTCTGTATGTTTCTTATCATATTGGTTTTATTAGCTACATGTGCAGACAACCATCCGCAACAGGTTCGTATTGTTTTTGTAGTTATTTGTTAGGAAAATTTGCGCGTGAGTGAACAAGACAAAAACTTTCCCTATATGAGAAAGTTAAATAAGATTTATTGTTAAACACCAAAACGATGATTATTAATAATAATAATAATAACATAACATCCAAATAACATTTGATTAATAATGGAAAAAAACTGATTATAAATTGTACCGGATGATTACACATTTACACAACCCTGATACATAACAATTACATCTGTATTATAAAGAAAAACTCTCATAATAACAATAATAATAAATCATCGGTATTATAATCGACAAAAGACCTGTTGTCGACATCCGTATACGGTCACGGTTGGTGGCATTTTTCACCACTCTCCTATAGTGTTTACTGTATAATACAACAAGTGTATGTATGAAACGGGGAATCTGTTGCCTCTTCTTGTTAACTTTCAGATAATCGCTCGGTTTTAAGTTGGGCCACAAAAAAATTTGCAGATCCATGTTCAACAGGAGCACCCCATTAACTGGATAGTTGTCGAGTCTTTAATAATCAACCAGACCGGTGCATCTGCCTTATCTGTTAAAATCACCGCCTGAAACTAAAACACGATTATTGAAAAAAAAAAAAAACGGATAGAAGTTGTGTAAAAGATGTCTAAACTGAAAATTTCGTTACCTGATCAACATCAACATCAAGATTAACATGTTGCTTTTGGATTGACCCTTTATAACTTTTTAAATTATATCTTAATTAGTGAAATTTATCAAGATGAAGATAAGGGTAGAGAGGGTTTGATGAATGTGTAGAAATTTCCAGATAGACAATGCAGATATTTGAAATGCACAAACGCACTATACAATTATGTTATTTTCACACACACACACAAAAATTACAAAACAAATTATTAATTACGGAAAATCTTATTGTTGAGAAACTGTAACAAATTACGATACAAGAAAAAAAATGACAATAGATGGCAAAATTTTCGACCCACTTTTCTATTTGTTTATTTTGCGTATCGTAAATAATAACAAACAATCGTCAATTAGTGTAACTGGAATTGTTTAGTAGCATACCTATTACATAATGTATGTTTACATTATTGTTTCGTTGTTTTCTTTTATTGTTAAAGATAATTGTTAATAATTTAGTTGGCGTGTGTTGAAAATCTGAATATTTGCTCTATTTTTGCAAAAATTTTGCCAACTCACAAGAGCTCAATTTGAAGACGATTTTCGGTGGTCATTGAAGAAATTGTTAGCAGATGTATTTTATCTTGTTAGTATTTTTTTTAGTCCAAATATTGTTTATAACGTTATTGTTAAATTGAATCGGATCATTTATTTCGTATCACAACTATATAGATACTGAAAATCTATTCATATAATAATATAACCCTCGAAATGGTAAACAATCCTATTATCACCGAATAATACGTAATGTCACCCTCGAGATTGACCCTATATCATTGTAATCGAGAATTATTGGTTTCTATGTGTGTTTGGATGGATGGATATTAGGGAGACAAGGTTTTGTTGACGCACGAACATTACATACAGGGTAATTATTCTGTGTAGAGGGTGTTTGTACATATTTGACCTACCATGTGTGGTCTAACGATTGTTAATACCATTCATCTAGATGATTTGTAAAATTCTTAACTATAACGAGCTCTTGACATACAAGAACGATGAGACCTGAATTCATGCCTTTAATGGCATTTTCTTGTTTCTTCTTCCAATAATGTGCATTCAGATTTGGATCTTACAAACCAGAATTTGACAAATGTTTGTTTTCAAACTATGTAAAAATTCACAGTTCACAGTTTTTGGAAATTAGACATAAAATAACGTATTTTTCTTCACTATATAAGTGCACTTGTTCATTTATTTCCATGTCCACTTATTTCTGAATGTACCTACCTACCAGCACAAACAGAATTCCTGCTGGTAAAATAAATATAATTTCCATTATAATTGCTAATGCCGACACATACCATCAAATCGTCTTTGACATAGATACGATACCATCATCATTCGAGTTTTCCAATGCACTCCATCTATTTTAATCTGATCAGCTTGCTTGAAACATAAGAAGAAGTATATCAAGACAACGTATGTCAATACTCTATACTCACAATCAGCGCCATAATTAGGTTGGGACAAGTGGGGAGTTTATCCCAAATGAAACGGTCCTGGACTCAGGAGGGGTGGTAAAACTTTGTAGAAAAAGTACTATTTTTGAATAATATTCTATGTTAGAGGCGCATCTTCACCGTTTGCCCCAAGTGCCAAAAACTCTACTACACTGTCCATACTTGTCACTTGTGGTAGTTTGACGTCGTGTCGGCTAGTTTAAAATGGACAGAGTATACGTGTGAATTCTCACCACCCAAACTGGTGTTTTTCTGCATACGTTCTGCAGAAGGTTAGAAAATGTGCAACAAATAAAAAGAATTTTCAATTTTTTTATAAAATGGTTGGTATAGAAATCAATAGATTAACTAACAAGAATGTCGATAATTCTCCATTAAATAATTTATCAAAACAAATTATACTCCCGTAATATGTAATCAAACATATTTTCATGTCAAAAACAATAATATTGTACTTTTTATCCAATATACCTGCGTTCGTTGATAATCATTGTTAGTGTCGATTTTGTCGATTATTAATAATTAGAAAACTAAATATGTACATCCTACACCCCAATTAACAACAATGCGTGTACTTAAATAATAAATTACCATTTGATCAACGATTGATAAGAATTATACAAGAGTCCCAATTATTGTCAGCTGTTTTAAGTTTGTAAGTTGTAATATCACTACCTACAAACAGTTAACACATCTACTACCTATTAGAGGGATATCTACCAAAAAAAAAGGAACGAAACGAACATTTCAGTAGTAGTTGGGTGTTCAAGAATTGACCGTTTATTGTTTTAAATTAATAAAGGGTGCTACGTGTATATAGACTAATCGTGATAAGATCAAACAAACATTAGATTGTTTAAAAATTTATTTGTTGAAAAATTAATACAAAAAAAATTGTTTACAATAAATTAGCAACATTTAAATAATCATCTCTACTATATTTTGTAATGATTTCATAACCGATTTTGGTTTCTTTCAAATAATCAAATCTCCTTTGAAAACGTCTGGTAAATCGTATAAATTCAGATTTTGATAATAGATGATGATCAATAAATTTTAAATAGTTATCAGAATCAATATCGAATTTTTTTAGAACTAAATAGAGAATTGTAGCGGCTATGATTGTTGGATAATAGGCTGAATATTCGATAAATAATAGACTGCATTCTAATAGAAATTGTCCATAAATGAATAATTTCTGTAAAACAATAACAATTTTATTAATAAATAATAAATATTTAAACAAAAAAAATCACCTTTATTTGTTGTAATCCTAAGAATGTTAGATAATAATAGAGAATTGTCAACGGTTCAATTTGATAAAATTCAAATTTGATAATTTGTAGAATTTTCAATTCGTTTACAATAATTTCTTGACGTGTGTAATTTGAATTGCAAACAGCATGGATTTTAGAAACCTTAAAATCAATGAATATTAAAAAAAAAAGTTAATTGGAAACACATCTATTCAATAAAGTAGAAGTTATGGGTTCGTGTCCCGGCGATCTAGTCGAACTTTTTCACTTTTTCTTTCATTAAGTGCATGTACAGCAGTGATTATTTCGACCTATTTTATTGCATTCCCGTTTTGTTAGAAGAAGTTAGCAATAGGGATTGTTGAGTAGTAGTTGGGTTGTCTTGCTGATTATATCGACAGGCCCGGATTTCAAATATTTCCATCCCTCTATTGCTATTATTATAGGAATATTAGGAATTGAAAAGCGTTTGAATTGAATGTCTGATTGATGAAGAAGTCGGCTCTGTCTACAAGGGGGTAAAGCGTTTTTTGATCCGTAATCATAGGATTACTTAGATTTGACTGTTTAAATTTTATACAGTATGCAACAGCAAAATAGTTACAAATGAAAATGCGCCGGTGATAACCCACTCTCATTTCTTTCATATAAGTTAGAGTGCGATAAATAGAAACTGGGTAGCTAGAAGGGCGAGAATGTCGATTGTTGACGCCTCCTACCCCTAGTGGAATTTTAATACGTTACCCCACTTTGTCAGCAACTTGAGTAGCATTATGAAATTTTGCTACATTTCCAGCAATTTCTGTATCAGACAATGATCGATACTAGGGATGGGTGATGTATGGCTTCAAAAACACGTCTGGCAGTACAGTTTCTCTTTATGAGAGTGTGGATAATGCTGTTTCTTTTCCTTATGTAAAATTATGCAAAATTAGCTAATTGTGGATCAACGAGGCAAATGCAATACGCTGCAGATTATCCTTCTTCCCAATTTCAGCTCCTTTGGACAACTGCTAGTAGCAGCACTTTAACTGCCACTTTTACGTGATATCTCTTGCGACAGGTGGCACTGCGATTTGTCCTTATCTCTCCAGCTTAGTGGAAACTTGCGAAATTTGGGGAAGCGTCTAGTTTGATCAAGTCATTGTAAGGAAATGGCAAAATTTCTCGCTTTCAGCTAATTAAAAATCTAAGCCATACGTACAATTTACAAAACTCTGTCTTGACTGCCCCGCACTAGTGATATACCTTGGCAGCCCTTACTTGTCTAGGGCCTACGGATCAGTAGGATTAGCATGCAAGTGACATGTGACCGTATACAAGCAAGTAATTTATCATAAAGTCCCCCTGTCTTAAGACTAAGAATTCTTAGTAACCGCAAGATGTTGGTTGTAAAACGGATAGAAATCTTCAGTACTATATATGCCTTTTGTACGAGTATTTGACTTCTCATTAGTCGAATCGATTTTAAAAACAAAACCAAGTCAAAATAGACAGAGTATAGATTTACTTTGCTGCAGGAAAATCATCGAAAATCGTTTGTACTTACAGTAATTGTATTTTGATTAGCGACTTTATTCGATATCCATAAACAAATGATTGCATTTAATTTGTAATTTTCCAAATTTGTATTTTCTTCAACAATAATTCTATCAAATAAACGAACAGCCATATGTAGAGTAATTTCAGATAAATGTAAAAGTTGTTGAACGTAAACTAACCAATTTATTATTGAAATTCGTTGTTTTTGATTAATCGTTTTACGTAAATAACTTTGTCGTATTGGATATGTACGTTCATTTTTTAAAATATTTTGATAATCGTCCTGTGGTTTAAAAAACAATAATTAACAATAAAAATAATGATTCACAGTGGGGCATTATACTCTCATAGGATCCCAGATAAATACAAATTCGGGGGACCCCATGTACCTACAGTGTTAATTTAACTTAGGAGCCCCCTGTTAGTTGGGGCTCCTGCAAAATTTCGTTTTGGCCACTAGGATAATGCGCCACTCTTGATTAACAATCATCAAATGACAAACCTTAATATAAGCGTCATCATTGAAAATTTCATTAAAACACAGCAAAAGATCTGCAATTATAGATTATATGATAAAATATAATAAATAAATAATTGTAAAATTACCACATACCTAGTTGTTGGTGTGTTGATTTCGGTCTTTTATTACAATTTTTTGAAAAACTATACCGCACAACTGGGAAATTCGTTTCAATCGCATCTATACGAACAGTTATTTGAGATTTTTTCGAATCTAAAGTGGAGAAATATTGGCGAGCATCCATGAAACTTTCAACTTTTTTACTATCACCATTATTATTATTGGAAGTTTTCTTTGAATTTGTACGAGTGTGCACTTTTCGTTTTTCATTAGATATTTTCGTATTGGAATTTATCGATAAATCACTAAATGGTAATCGGGAAATTCTTGTGATTTTAATCCGATTATCTTTACAATTTTGATTTATTTTCAACAAATGACTCATTTTTATTTCGAAATTAACAATAAACTGTTTAGTGAATAAAAATGTTTCAAATCTAAATTCAAGATATTAGAAATTGATTAGAAACTTGTTCGTTTTTTTTTTTTTATTTTAATGATAACAATTTAAGACATATCTTAGTATTATTATTATTATTATTATTTGGAAATAATAATAATAATGATGATGATGGTAGACGTGATAATAGGAAGAAGCGTCTGCGTCATTCTAACGAAATCAACAAGAAAATGTTATTGGTTCATCTGTTTAATGGATACGTTGATTCTATTGGTTGCGCGTGCCCCCTTTGCCTTCACGCATTGGTTCAGAGAGCTTTTGCGGAAGCTCTTCACCAATACATATTTAAACCAACTTTACACTTCTATTATCAACAATATTTTATTGTTTTAATAAATTTATTTGAAACACAAAAATCGATAACAATCCTGAATAATTTCTACTATTTCGCATTTATCGTTTCTACAATGAAAATTACAATTTTTTATGCCAAATTTTTGTAATTATTCAAATTATTCTGATTATTATCAACAATTTGTTTGCGAATTTATTTATTTGTCATTGGAATTATTTGAAAGATTTCCTATTGAAAATGGTGAATTTATCGAGGAGGTGTTAACTGAAAATGTATTGTGGTTGTGGCAAAGGGGCGGGATGTAGTACGACCCTTGGATATACGCACATGCCTCCAAGACTGATACAGAAAAGTGACCGCCACCAGTTTCAGTAGCGTGGATGTCGTACGCCGTTACGGCAACCAATACACCGTATCCTATCCCATCAATAATCATTAAAAATCGAGATATCAAAAACGAAACAAAACAAAAAAAAAAGTAATAAACAGTAACCATAAAATAAAGTAACCATAATAATCATCATCCATCAAGAAGATTATAATTGGAGCTTAATCGGCAGGTAATTCATTCAATTTTTAACGTTTTTGGTTGTTGTTTTTTTTACCGTTGGAATTTATTATAAAATATTTACTAATTATTTTTGGTATTTTAATTGAAAATATAATCGATGATTATGGTATGATTTTTGAATGAGTAATCATTAAAGGTGTCGAATCTTTTCCGATTTGCAATAATAATTAAATTCGTGTTTATGTAAATTGTTTGAATAATTTAAGATAAATGTTGGCGATAAAAATATAGCTTGAATGTCGCTTAATTCACCTATAATATACGTATATGTAGTTGAAACTGTGCATTATATTTACAACAAAAAGTTGTACTGTCATAAAATATGCAATAAACCGTCAATTTTTGCTCGTAAAAATCACGAAACCAACAAATCATAAAAAAACAACAATAACAATAATGTTTATTTTTGAATATAAATGTTCGATTGAGGATTTTTTTTTTAAATTTGCGGTTTCATGATTTGTTGTTGATTTCATAAATAATGCTTGAAGTTTAAATGCACGCGTGCCGCTTATTGTTATTCATGGTTTTTCTCATTTTCTGGTTAGATTGTCATAAAATCCGTGCTAATACGATATTTTTTTTATGTGTATATGTGTGTGTGTGTGTTAAACAAGAGGGCTTTAATTCGTTTAATCGGTACCCACCTAGGCGACATTTACATCTCAAAGCTCGCTAACGGTTTATCGTCACGCTCACGCCAGGATGTCCGTCGCGATGCCTATTTACTTTCTTACATAATACAAGGAAAAAAAGTGTAAAAAAGGGCATAAATATTAATTTTATCCAATTATCCAGTTTTTTTTTTTTTATTTAAATTATAAACATTTGATAATCGAGTGTCTATTTTAATCACCAATCATATCTCGAATAATTTGAATAATTTATTGATGGTAGAGGAATGTATTACTGTCTATTATAACAACAACATGGGTTATAACAACCGGTCACTGTATAGTCTTGGTTATATGATAACAATGTTGTAATGAAGCCACCCAGTAGTTGGCGGCAATAAACCAACCAAACAACAGTAGTTGATACATAAGTTGTAGCCGTCCCCATCTGTATATACCTACCTTTTCTATACCGTAACGATATTTCAATAATTGAATTATTTATAACAGGGTATCTTTCGTTTATTATTATTATCATTATTATTATTATTGTCTGTTATGATTGATATTTGATTGGCTTCTGGGTCCAGTTATTGTAACATAACTATTGATATAATCACAGGTAATAACCGGAGGCCACCTGTATATGTTTATAATCATATACTATCGCATAATTAAGATGTTATTTAGTAAATAACAAATAACAAAAATCTTATTTTGGCTCTTTTGTTTTATTATTTTTCATATTATGTGTAGGTACTATATGCGGGTGTATACAGTTGATTCGAGTGGGTGCATGAATAATTTAAATATTGATTATGTTTTATGTTGAAAAATATGAAATTAATGTAAATCAAAATCATAAGCGCGACGTGTTCAAGCCAAATTATTCTGGTAGTTAGTACTCATTTGCATCCGACAGCACGCATTTTAATCTGAACCTTTACATTTTTTTTCCATATAAACAAAACTTGATACACTATAAATCTATACACAGTAGGTATACCTACATGTAGTGGAAAAACGATTTTGTTTTGTAACAATTATGTAAGAATTTTATTTATTTATTGACTTGTTTTAGGTCATTGACGATTTAAAAGATACAATCCAGGAAGATGCCCCATACCGGTAAGTTTGCACTATTATTATTATTATTGTCTTTTAATGGTCGTACAGGGAAGAAAAGCGATAATAACCGCAACAAATAGCTTTTGCACACATAATCTCTAGATGAATTCTACCACTTTAATTATGTAATAAACATAGTGCTGTCAGGTGTTTTAGCACAAAAAGACAATTTTTCCAACTATATTATCAAACAAAATTGCAATCGAACGAAAAAAATAATCTGTAGATCTGTAGAGGCAAGGTAATGATTGTTATCAGTAAAACTGTGGTAAGCTGTCACAAAATATTATTTTTGAATTTGGTCTCTATTAGTCTCTAATTGAAATTCATCAATCTGGTTTGAAAGGATTACTGTATTTCTAACAAAAAGCATTCTTCACATTTTAGTAGTTGTCCGGAAGAAAGCCCTGTAATTCTCCGGATACTGAAAATAATTTGATTCGAAAAACACTGAGTCATGAATATTGTAAATACATTGTTGTGACGTGAATTTAATTATTATACTGAAAACTAACAATTAGGAGTAATGAATTTGGCAAACTGATCGATTAGATCTGTAGATCATCGAAAAGACTGAAAAATCCGAGGGCATTATTGAATAGATAATAATTAAAATTTTAAAACAAGCTGTTCTGTATAAACTAATTGCCAGTTATCAGTTTCGTGGCAAAATAATCGATAATTGTTAATGATTAGGTTTAAAGTGGTTTAAATGCAAGGTAAACTGCTTTTTTTTGCATTAGTCCTCACATAACCAAAACATCACCGGTCTTTTACAATGCAGCAAAAGACGTACACATACTTGCACGCTATCAATATTAATAAGCAATGTTGTTGGTCCAATTATGTGTATATACAAAACACATAACTCATATCTGTGAATATTGAACAGATCTACCGAAAATAAAGGAATTGGCAGAAGAAATAACAATGACAACAATCCAACGACGTTTGTTAAAAATGCCAAAAAAAAAATGTACGATGAAAAATTGAACCATCTGCAAATCGACATTTTTATTGTTAAACTGTTACGTTTATCAAAAATTTGGAATTAATTTGGGGTTCCAAAGCTTTCAGGCAAGAAAATTCAGTTCTGTGTAAAATAAGAATAATGATAAAAGTTGATTGAGGTGTTCTAACAATGTGTGGGAAAGTTGATGGAACAGAAAAACGCCATAAACTATTCCAGTTATTTTCTATCAACATTACTCAAATCTTTAGCGGTTTCTTGTATTCTCACCACACTAAATTTTCTATTAACAAATTGAAGAATTTCAGTAAATATAGAGATTATGATGAATATAATTGTTTTGATTAAAATTGCAAAATCGTGCGATTGCAACCGGTTTTAAATAAATCAAAAAAAAACAACTGACATCCATGTATAATCACAGGGAGAGATTTCGGAATAAATTGGAAAAATGGTAGGCAAGATCCAAATCTCTATATTTTGTCATGATTAAATCTGCATATATTGGCTCCACGCGGTGCAGATGTATCCACTAATACCAAACTATACACACTACGATTTAAAATAATTAAATACAAATTATCTGCAAGGGTGTTATTCTTTGAATTCGACAACGGTCTGTCAATGTATGCTGGAGGGTCCCCTGGAAGTGAGTACGGATTTTCATGGGCTCCACTTAAAAGTCAATTTTGCGTGTCTTGTGCCTCGTGCAGAGTATCTCTGACACCTGCCTGAATGCTGTTCCACCTAAAAACAATTTTTTTGTATTAGATACCCTGGTTCTCGATATATGCATACAATGCTTTTTTTCGTCTAATTTGAACGATTCGAAAATTGTCCAATTATGTGCACGTACATATATCAGATTAATTGAGAATATATTTGTAATTTTTTTGTTTTTTGTTTCTCTATAAGTCTTCACATTGTTTTTGAATACTGATTATAATGTGGAATGTAATCGAAAGGATATCCTGCAGTGTGTTAATGTGACTTGGACGATATTCGGTGGTTGACACGCACCGCAATCGATAAACATCTCTTTTGCGGGACAAACATTAATTTATTGCCGATTTACTAATGAACTCAATATATCTAATTGGTCAAACTGATTTTCAACTGAAAGATTCCTCCAATACACAAACCTGTAATTTGATTTTTGTGGACACATTGTAGACAATTAGAGTTAAAACAACAAAATTCACCTGGTGACACAAACACGTAAACATGGGTGACATTGTTTTATCCGAAAATGCAGGTGTTCCTCTTGATTCGTTAATAATTGCAGTCAATCCGGTAACTTTTCGGGCAACTTAATCTGATATCATAAAACCAAATCAGATTACACAATAAAACATTGAAAATGATTGAAAAATTATATAGTTTTCTATTGTACATTTCAATGATTATTGTTCATTATATTGCAGGTCAAGCCGGCGTTAATCAATTGGGTGGTGTTTTCGTTAATGGACGTCCATTACCGGATTGTGTCCGTAGGCGAATTGTTGAATTAGCATTATTGGGCGTCCGACCCTGTGATATATCAAGACAATTATTAGTATCACACGGTTGTGTATCAAAGATATTGACAAGATTTTATGAAACTGGCTCGATCCGACCTGGTTCAATTGGTGGTTCTAAAACGAAGGTAATTTTCGATAATTTACCCCCTTTTGCTTTAATCGTAAATAACACTAAAAATAAAGCGACATAATTATATTTGAACTAGAACACATAAAGTAGGGAAAGATAAACAAAATTTTGTTTATCTACGATTTTTTTTTTGGTTGTGTTTTTGTTGGTTTTGATAGCTAATGGGAAATATAGGGCTAATTGGAGACGCATTTGATGCGCTATAAAATCTCATTATTATAACACCATGTGGAAAATTTCGCGCCTGATGTGTAGAGTGTATAACACTCGAATCCACCTGCAATCTCGACAGAACAAACTCATTATTGATTGAACCATTGTTGATATTATTATCATAACAAAATAAAACGAGAGAAAAAAATTGATTGCTAAATATTAAAAATTAATAATAAACCATTAAAGTTTAGTTGGATTTGAAGAACGTTACTTGTAGTTTTATGAATTTGAACATCGTTTTCTATACTAGAAGATAGGCTAGTCGTAATAAAACATTATTTATCTATTTATTTATTTAAATATACGATACGTACTTAAATAAATCATAGAAGTTTCTTTTAAAATAATAAGTAGACTGACGCATTTCATAATAATGACCATTTATAAGGAAGTCATTAATTTTAAGATAGAAAGAAAATTGCAAAGAGAGAGAAATCGATTTTCTCAATTAGTTGATTCTTGTCAATACTAATTATAAAAGTGTTAAATTTAACAATAAATATTAATATGAAATTTCATAGAAATCTTCTAATCAAATAGAACAAATTTTATAAAATATGAAAGTAGAGTAAATACCAAATTGATTGCTTAATATAACGGTTAATTAGTTTTATTAATGTATAGGTAATTAAAAAATTCCGTTAAAAAATAATGTCTTAACAATTTTATCTTTATTGTACCGTCTCGCTGGATTCTGTTTATGTTGTTTAGTATTTTTCACTTTACTAATTAGGTAGGCTTTCTATTAGTGAAAAGGAAATGCATTTTTATGCACAAATATAGCAGACTAATAACATTTTTCTATTGATTAGATAAGTATAACAAATTAAGTCTTGTATGTCCGAGATAATTGTACTAAGCGCCACGTCAATAAAGCATCTTATAGCAAAACTTATAATTGTTTGAAAGCAGTATTTAAACAAATCACTAATTTATAAATTTCTTAATTGTATTGAAACAAGCAACAAATAAGAATGTATTGTATAACGGGTAAGAAAAGTAGTCAATTTCCGGATACCAACGATAAATTTAAAAAAAAAAACACCTACCCTATTTTGTTGAAAAGTTTTCTATTTTACGTAACATGCTTTATTTGGGACTTTTATTATTCATAACAAATCAATCAACAATACTAATTTAAAGTAGGTGAATTAGTGGTGTAACTAGGAAGTTTGGGTATTTACGCAAAAATATTCTAGCTCCTTTCCCTCCCTTCTTTGAATATCAACCAGATTCTATAAAATCTTTCTCTCGCCGACTTCAAATTCCAGATTCAATAAATGTAAATACAATTACTAAATAATGCAGAAGTCAGTGAGGGCTCCCTAAACTTTTGGGCTCTTACGCATTACGTGTACTTGTTTTATATAGATACGCATCTGCAGAAGAACATACAGGGTGGTTCATATTGAGATGTACGTCCCCGTAAGTGCCTTATTTATGCATTACACTTGAAGGCAATTTCAAGAACTTAGAGGGCAAGTTGTAAATAACCTGCCCATATACCTAAAAAGACCCCTTTGCATGGATCAAGGATTCACATAGAAGTCCACCTCTACGTGAAACACCTTCTGTGTAAAAAATATGTTACTTAATATTGACTTTTTAATTAGAATGTAATATTTCTCCTACTCTCCTTATCAGAGTCGGATTTAAATGGGGATGAGAGGCCCCGCCGATGAGTTGTTTGTGGCAACATATCGGCACCTAGAGCAAAATGACCTATAATTCAAAATATAAGGTTTTAAATTAAATTCGTATACTTAATAAATTTGTTTGGGAAAGGCTACGGGGCTGTTTGAAAATTATCACCAGCAGTAGTGGGTTTAATTGTAAATCCGGTACTGCTCGTCATAGGTACTATTTATGATTTATCTCTTTCCTAAAGAGCTGTGTGTAAGTTAGGATTGCTCAAAATCCTGTAAGAGAACTCTCTAGAGTTGTTTTATTCTAACTGAGCTTGTACTGTTACATTGTTCCTCTTCTGACAACCTTCCACATCATTTATTCCACTCAGAATATCGAAAGTGATTATCTTATTTTATTAATAGGGTTGTTTTAACGGGCATGGGACAATTGCGCCGATATTACCTGAATCGCCCTAAATCGAAAGGAAAATTGCGCCGATACTGTCCAGGTAGTTCCTTAATCTCGGAGGATGATTGCGTCGTCATCCGTGGTGCTTAATTAGTAAATTTCTATGCATAAGAAAATTTGAGCAGTTTTCAACATTTAGTGTTAAATTAGAATTTTTTTTAACCCCTACTGCATTTTTTACAGAAAATCAGTTTCGTTTATTAAACACAACGGGTGGCGGTGTAAGCATCCTCTAAGATTAGGGACTACCGGGATAGTACCGGCGCAATTCTCCCTTCGACTTAGGGCGACTCAGGTGATATCGGCGCAATCATTCCATACCGGTGTTTTCCTCCTTGAAATCTAATTCATGTAGCTCAGTTGTGTAGATCACAATTTCTAATTTTTGAAAGACGGAACTAACCGAATGCTCTTTTGAAATTGCCGTTAAATGTAGTTCATGCTTTATAGAGGAAAACTGTACGTTAATTGGAAAAACATAAATTTTATATGACTGACTGTAAAAATTACAACTGCATCTCAATGGATTAATAGAATTGGAACATTGTTTAAACTTGTTTTTCTAAAAAATTACACTTTCACTAATCCTGTCTGTAATAAATCGTGAAAAATTGATTCGCTTATCTTTAGAAAGGCAAATTCTTTTTCTACTAGAATTAGAATTTTTCTAATAGCTTTGTAGAGACTTTTACCCTCCGATAATTTGTTATCCTTTCAAATAAATAAATGATCCTTTTTTGAATTCTACATTTTTATTTTCTTGTTAATTTGTTGCAATTGTCAATAGAGAATTATTGGTAGGTGGTAGGAAATCATTGCTCACTATTGTTACAACGTATAAAAACAAACGATAATTATACGTTTTCTTCTCTATTATTATCATCATTGTCATAGTTTTATAACAAAATGGAACATGATCGATGAGTATGTACGTGTTTAAACTATAAAACATTGTAGAATAGAATGTATTTATCCTTTACATAGTCAACAGTATTGTTGACATGAGATGGCGACCTGATAGTCCTGCTGCATGCATGTTATCCTGCTCCTACCACCACTACTATCAGGACTATGACAAAATGTTTCCTATAATTCCTAATCAACTCACCCTATCATATAGCTATTTCAATGTAAACATGATCGCGTTTCATTATATATTAGAAACTCATTATTGCGAATGGTTTTTTTTTGAATAATCCCCACACCAACACTATCATATTATTGTTATATTATTAACAATATAAAGAATAGATAGAATGTATTGGTATTTGTTTTATTAACGATAAAATCAACAAGTATTTCAAGGAAACGAGAAATTCGTTTCATCATTGCGTGTTCTAACAATTCCATCCCTTGTTAATTGTTGATTTTTATTTTTTTATTATTACAATAATATTTCTATTAGTTGTTGTAAACGTCTCCAATTAGATGATGAGATCATAAAAAAAAAAAACAATAAAATAAAACTGAAATTAGTGCGCGTGTTATATAAACATTAAGACCGTTGTTTGTAATGACACAACCCCCCGTGTTATCAGGTCATCCATCTGGTCAAGTTTCCGCCAACCGCAACTCTTCACATAATAAAACAATTAAAGTCCACAAATGGCTACAAAAAAATTTTTTTATATATAATTATATTTTCCCTTTTTTTTTTTTGTTCTACAGCAAGTAGCAACACCTACTGTTGTAAAGAAGATTCTACGTTTCAAACAGGAGAATCCAGGTATGTTTGCATGGGAAATAAGGGAACAATTGATATCACAACGTATCTGTGAACCACATAATATACCATCAGTTAGTTCAGTTAATCGTATATTGCGAAATAGCGGTGTTTGGCCAGATCCACCACCGGATATATTACATCAACCAAGAACACCACATCCAGGTAAATCTACCTGATGTTGACTTTTTCTTTCTTTTTGTTTTTTTTTTTTGTTTTTTAATATTTATTACGGTCATCAGTTAGTTAGTTGTTGTTGTTTGTTGTTTTTGTTATGTGGTTGAGGTTCATTAAGATAGAAAAATGATGATATTGCTGATTTGATGTTGTAATTTATCTCTAATAATTCCCCTATTTTTTTTTTCTGATTTTACAGATAGCTTAATTAAAAATGAATTCTTTCCAAAGACTTCTGCAACTTTAACAAATTCACTCTCGTATTTCCCATTACACGATACAAGTTTTTCTAATAATCATCGACTAGCAGCACTACACCATCAATTGCATGTTACAACAAACAATTCAATTGAACATTTACCAACAACTACATCATGGTCGAATTTGATCGTTCCATATCATCTACCAAGTAATTCCACACAAAATCAAGACGATAAAGAAACAATTGGAAGAGATGTTAATAATAAAGAAGCGGTTAAAAGAAAAAACCCATATTCAATTGAGGAATTACTAAAGAAACCTGATAAAAGAGTAAAAACACCACCAACCGTTGATTGTGGTAATATACACCAACCGATTGGTGTATTTGTTGATAATGATGAGAAAACACAATGTAGTGATAACAGTGATTGTGACAATGATATAAAAATTGATGTTGAATAGTTGATTTTAAATGTTGTAAACTATTTGTGCTTTTCCATTAATTACCTTAATGTTATTCAATTATAATGTTGTACAAATATTTATTTATTTATTCGAGAGAGAAAAAAAAACACGTTGCTCTAACATTAAATGTACAAAAAAAACAACTGTTTAATAAAAATGATAGTAATAATAACAGAAAATTTACAATTATATTCATCCCTTTGTAATAATTTTGATAAGAATCAAATGCTTATCTGTCGGAACATTCACCTGCTCGACAATCAAACCATGACAACCCCA
>JAZBGY010000095.1:0-15142 GCA_037414755.1 Lydus trimaculatus | reverse complement strand
GAATTTGTTTAATTATTCCAAATTTCTGCATCGTCATTTAAAATAAGGTTATGTTAGCTGTCATTTTGACATTTGCCTAACCTTACTTTACCGTTGTTTCGTTGCCCGACGATTTTTCTTTGTCTGTTTTATTTTTTTTCAGTAAAATTTTGTTTTTAATCGAAAAAATGAGTGTTGAAGTGGATAAAAGTCAATTCATTCTACCGTTAGATCAGCCAATTGTCACATTAGAAGTACAATCAGCTTTCAACGGTTTATCTGAACAAGAGAAACTCTATTCTCATCATATCAGTAAAGCTTCGTGGATAGGTGGTTTGATAACGTTCCTACAAACTAGTCCGGAATCGGGACCGATATTCGTTCTACTTCATAAATTGTTTTCGGCACAAACACCAAACGAATTCGTATCTAGTGCATCGAAAGCCGGCTTTACAGATGATGAAATTCGAGGATTTCTAGTGTACACTTGTGGTGTATTTAGTAATGCTGGCAATTACAAGGTTCTGTTTGCTGTAATTTCTAATGATTTCCGTTGTTAATGTTGATACGATTTTAGGGTTTTGGTGATTCGAAATTCATCCCGAATATTGATGAAAATCGTTTAGAAGAATTGTTGAAAACCAGCCCAATTTGGGGTGAATTACAGCAATTGTGGAATGAATTGAAACAATCACTTTATGATTTAAGTCCTGGCAAGACTTGTTTAGGTTATGCCCCACAAGGCACTACAACATATTTATCGAAAAATTGTACACCTGATGATAATAAAAGAGTACAAGAATGGATGAAATCGCATCAAATTGAGTGTTACAACACCAGATTATTCAAAACTGAAAATAATGGACAGGTTGGAAATCTATTTTATCATTTAAATAAATTATTGTTTTTCCTATATATTGCAATATTTCTAGATTGATTACGAAATACGTTTAGCATCCGAAGAGAAAGGTGAATTGAAACGGGAAACTATCGATAATATAACTTACCGTTTAACAAAAGGTGATTATTCGCCTATAATCGGACAAGTTGCACAACATTTAGAGAAAGCATCTCAATATGCCGCTAATCAAACACAAGCAAACATGCTAACATCATATTCACAATCATTTATCACCGGATCATTGAATGATCATAAAGAAGGTTCCAGATTTTGGATACAAGATAAAGGACCTGCTGTAGAAACCTATATTGGTTTCATTGAAACTTATAGGGATCCAGCTGGTGTACGGGGTGAATTTGAAGGATTTGTTGCTGTTGTGAATCGTGAAATGTCAACGAAATTCACAAAATTAGTCGAAAATGCTGAACAATTCTTACCGTTATTACCATGGTCGAAAGGTTTTGAAAAAGATCGATTCTTACGACCAGATTTTACATCATTGGACGTTTTAACGTTTTCTTCAAGTGGCATTCCTGCCGGCATCAATATTCCAAATTGTATAAATAATTTTTGTAAAAATCCCAAAAAATTAACGTTTTTTTTTATGTTTGTAGATGATGATATAAGGCAGACTGAAGGCTTCAAAAACGTATCACTCGGTAATGTTATACCGGCCAGTTATCAAATGAGCGTCACACCATTTCTTAGTGAACAAGATGCTGAATTGATGCAAAAATGGCGTGTTGCATCATTTGAATTACAAGTTGGTTTACATGAATTACTTGGACATGGTTCAGGGAAATTATTACGTCGTGAAAAAGATGGTAGTTTTAATTATCCTGAATCACTTATAGATCCTCTAACAGGAAAACCACCAATTTCCTATTATGAACCGGGTGATTCGTATGATGCAAAATTCGGCCCGTTAAGTTCATCGTATGAAGAATGTCGTGCCGAAGCTGTTGGTCTTTATTTGAGTTTAGAACCGTCGATTTTAGCAATTTTCGGCCATGAAGGACAACAAGCCGATGATGTACTTTATGTGAATTGGTTATCATTGATATGGAATGGTGTGGGTAAAGCGTTAGAAACTTGGGAACCGGGTCGAGGATGGTTACAAGCGCATGCTCAAGTTTGTTTTTCTTAAAAAGATAAATAGAAACGTAATTATATCGTTTGATTTTAGGCTCGTTTTGTGTTGGCTAGAGTTTTAATTGAAGCTGGTGTTGTTACTGTAACACAACCGACAGTAAGTGATCTTTTAGTAACATTAGATCGTTCACAAATTAAAGATGCTGGTAGAAGTGCAATTAGTAATTTCTTATTGAAATTACAAATTTATAAAGCTACAGCAAATGTTGAAGCTGCACAACAATTATTCAATCATTATTCAGAAGTTAATGGTACATGGTTGAATTGGAGATCGATTATTTTAGCTAATAAACAACCACGAAAGATCTTCATACAATCCAATACAATATCAGATGGATCTGGTGTTAAATTGCAAATTTACGAACAAAATTTGGAAGGAATGATACAATCGTGGATCGATAGATTTCCACAACCTGAACAATATTATGATGCATTAATTGAATTATCAGCAGCTGATAAACATCATTTTGTTTAATTCTTAATAATAATAATAATAAAATAAATTGTATTGATAATAAATAATGGTTCAATAATTGCAAAGGAGCTTTTATTAGCACAATATCCATCGAAAAGATTAAATTTGCATTTAAAATATTTTACGAAAGAAACACACAGAGTTTTTCTGCAAAACACACAACATCAATCAATTCTTTTGCTCATTACAATATTTACATTATTGTTATTAATTTAGTCCCGAGTAGAAAACTGTATAAAAAAAAAACAATGTTTAGGAAGGTGGTCGCGCCCACGTATAAACATACCCATCTTGGCACGCTGTTATAAAACAATCCGGCCGAAATACAAGCGCCGTTAAACGTTCATGAGCAATTTTCTTACACACTAACGGTTCTAATATTGGACATTCATCTAAACGTGGACATGCCGGTGTACCAACCAATTGTAAAGGATCCGAACGTCGTTTAACTCGTGGTCTAGGTGGTGTTAATAGTGCATCTTCTGGTATTTCCCATAAACATAATTGTGTATCATGTCCAACCGAACCTAAACGATAACAATTCTCAGCTTCTAAATACCAATCGAATGCAACTGCTGCTACCCAAGAACGATGGCCTTGTGCACGTGCCACAACACGTTTTTGTTCCATTGAATAAACTGTAACTAAATCATCTTCACCACCAACAGCAATTAATTTACCATCACCTGACCATGCCACACATAATAATCCACCAAAATATGAACGTGCTGTACCTAATAATTCCATTGAATCATATTGAAAGACACGTAATAGACCATCTTGTGAGACAACAGCTAATTGTGAACCACCATTTGGACTGAATGCTAATTCATTGATTGCTGATCCTGTACCTAATAACCATCGAAATAATGGATTTCTAGTTGATTTCGTTTTACATGTACAAACACTGAAACCTTCACCGGCTTTAAATGGTTGATAATGTGGTGCAGCCGATCCACATGGTAATTCTTCATTATAAACATATAATTGTCCTGAGGCGTGTGCTGCAAGAAATAATGATCGACTACCGGGTACCCATTTCAAGCATGTTACACGACTTTTATCAATTAATCGTTCTTCATTGAATAATTTATTCAATTCTTTTTTGATAGGATCAATCAATTGTATTTGTCCTGTACTGAAACCAATTAATAAACTGACACTATCAACACTGGCTGAAGTTGGATTGAAATCATGACATGTTGGATTTGTCCCTTTATAAACTTTCTTCTCTAATGGTTTACTTAAATCGGCCGCCTTCTTTATACCTTTATACACATAAACATACAATTCTCGACCATGATTGAAACAAATCCTTTCACCTTGTTCAGGTAATGTTACTAATGAGACACGTACTTGTGGTGGTGTTTGTCCTTGTGTTTGATAACCAACACGATTCGGACGTGAATATTCACTTAATGTCATCAAACGATAAGTACCTTCTCTTGTTACAAACTGTGTTTTAACATCACCGGGCTCACCAATTGGACGTTCGATTGTACGATCACCAGCTTCCAATAATGATTGATTACATAATGTATCCGCTCTTGCCATTGTTGTTGTTGTTATTAGTGTTTGTTGTGTTAATGGGGCCAGGATCCGAGAAGACATACTAAAACGGAGCCGACAATGAACGCACATTTAGACGTTCAACATACGGACATCCGTCACTATCATTTCAAATAACATTATTTACAAACTTTAACTCTCTATTAAAATAAATAAATTAAAATCGATTTAAATTGCGTTATATTACATTTTTAATTAATTATTAATTAAGATTAATTTAATCAATTGAACTAATTTGGCTAAATTGAGGTTAGGAATTAATTTGTGAGTAAAAACATAGAGGGCGCTAACAAAACAACAATAACAATGACAGCAATAAGACCACGTTCATAAATTAGGAACAAATTATTTATTATTATTGCTTTGTGTAAGGTCTCTTCTCCCAGTCCCTCACATACGAGCTGTGGTTCATTCCCCACTGTACCTCGGCCTACAAGGCCTTTTGTACACTCGTCAGCACACCTAACTTGGGTTAATTGTCTTCCCCTAATAGTCCCGTCCTTTTGATGAAGTCCAGGATATCGTTTAGGGGAGTCCTGTTTAACAAATAAATAGCACATTTTGAAAAATGGTAACTAAAGTAATCCATAAACTATATATGGGCTATATAATATGGCAACAATAAAACCATTCAAATATTTAAAAGTTATCTCGAATATAATAGATGATTGTAAACTGTCCACCTGGGACCTGGACCAATGCCACTTTACCCTTATTTCTTCGATTAGGGTGGCATTTAAATAAATCTACCTGCTGTGCTAATTTAATTTAACTGTGCCATATACGTGCAGTGTGGCCAGATTTTTTGAAGCCGACTTACCAAAGTCGAAACTCATAATTTTTCCAAACAAAATAGCGCCAAATTTGAAATAAGTTTACCGGCCCTCGTTATTTATAGAAACATGAATATTGACTTTTTAAAAGTTGCCAAATTCGGGGGGAGTGTGGGGTAGTGGTTATATAAGAACAAAGGTAGGAAAAGTTAAGCACCATGTTTGGATAAATTATGTGAGACACGAAGTCCAGGATAATTATATGTCATCAAATGACAACAGCGAGAATGAATTTCGCGAGAATGACGAAGATGGTGATTGTTATTTCCTGTACGGTTTTGTATTGTAAAATGCATTTGCCACATGCATTGCACACGCAGACACCACAAAAGAGATGTTTATCTGTAATCAGAGTCAACTATATTCTTATTGGTGCTAAATCACTGATCTAATTGTAAGAAAAATACAGGTTTCTAGACTTTATAACAAGCGCTTAGTGATGAAATCTTGAATTGTTCCTGTTTTTAGGCCTGTTTTTTCTAGCTTTTTATTTTAATTTCGTTAGCTTAAAGTCCACACTGTTTCATTGATTATGGTTATCTCTGTATATAATTAAATGTTAATAATATCAATATAAAGATCGTTTTTAATTAGTCCAACTGACCTGTGTACTGTGTGTTAACAGAGATAAAAAATATTATAACTATAGTCCGTTCATTCTATAATGTACCGGAATGGGCGGAATGTCAATTTTGAGAGCTACCCGATGGGGCGGACCGAACTGTTTAATGTCCAACAATCTTCAACTTTTACACATAACATTCACTGGCGTCGATAATAGACTGTTGTTGCTATGGTATTACGTTTCAAACAAATCAAGACATCCATATAACCTCACTTAATAAAGTTGATTTGTTTGGAAGTGGAACGGAATGCGATAGCAACACCGTCAACTAACATGACACTTTCGCAGTCTATTGAATACTATTGGCTGCTATTTGCAGTCACATGACAGCTGTCAGAAGTACATCAGACCACGACCTACCGCCCAGCTGGGTACATTAGAGATCTTGTACTATAATATTGATAAATAAGCCAAAAAAGTATAACGATAATCTTACAATTAACGAACGACTATAATCACATTAACGCACGAAAATGTGGTTAAATTTGAAATCTCTTTTTATTTATACTATTTTTTTTAATTTCCAGTTAGTGTTTTGTGCAAACATACTGTATTTATCACCAGTGGCCACAAGTAGTCATCATAGATGGAATCGTATTTTAGCTATTGAATTAGTTGATAAAGGGCATAATGTAACATTTATGAGTCCTAATGAGGATGATATATTTGTTAAAACAAATTACACATACATACAATTTGAAGGTATAAATTGTTATTAAATTTATTGTTTATAATATTTATTGCAAATTGACGGAAAAAAAACTACTGTAGGTCTTTATGAAAGTTTGGAAACTGAACATAATTTGAATGAATATAGAAATAGTGATGTTTTTAGTACTTTACAGAAAGTTTATGCATGGGCTCGTTCAAACTGTAAACTCATTCTTAAATCACAGGGTTTAAAAACTTTGATAAATTACCCCAAAGATTTTAAATTTGATTTGATTCTCTATGATATATCAACTGGTTATTGTGTTTATCCATTAATTCAACGTTTCAATTATCCACCAACTATTGGTGTTACAACGTTCTTATTACCAGGATTTATTTCTTATCGATTTGGTAATAGTTTCCATTCATCATATTTACCATGGTATTGTTTATCATACACTAATCAAATGACATTCTATGAACGATTATGGAATTATATCTATACAAGACTGGATCCATATTTAAGAATCAAATATATCCATGACGTTGATGAAATGGATGCTAGAAAAGTGTTTGGTGATAATATACAAAGTTGGTATGAAATTGAAAAATATTTTAAATTAATTCTATCAAATACTGACCCATTATTGGATTATCCACAACCGATACCACCCAATATTATACCAGTGGGTGGATTACATACGAGGAAATCCAAAAAGATTCCCGGTGAAATCCAACGAATTCTTGATAATGCTAAAGATGGCGTTATCATATTGTCGTTGGGCACACTTATACGTTCAGATAAATTGAATGATGATAGTAAGCGTGCTTTATTGGAAGCATTCAGTCGATTGAACGAAACAGTTATTTGGAAATTTGAAAGTAATCTGGAAAATTTACCAAAAAATGTTGTAATTCGCAAATGGTTACCACAAAATGATATTTTAAGTAAAATTCGTTTAAATTTGATTTAATTCACAATTAATGATTGCAACATTTAAGGCCATCGGAATGTTAAATTATTTATCGGACATGGTGGAGCTTTAAGCACCCAAGAAGCCATCTATCACGGTGTACCAATGATTGTTATACCATTTATTGCCGATCAGTACCTTAATGGTAACCGAATTTGTCAAAAACGGCTCGGTTTAGTAATTAACACTACTATAATTACTGCAGATACGGTTTACAATAATATTCGAGAAATTCTAGATAATCCTATGTAAGATGAATATCGTAATGATTATGTTATCAAACAAATAATAATAAACATTTTATTTTAGTTATCGTGAAAATATGAAAAAGACATCGCAAAGATTCCGTAATCAACCACAGACACCATTAGAAAAAGCTGTTTTTTGGAGTGAATACATTTTGACGTATGGTGATACTGATGATTTTCTTTCGCCTAAAGCCAGAGAAATGCCTTATTATCAAGCTGAAGACATCGATATTATTGCTTTTCTTACACTATCATTAATGTTGATTTTATTAATTGCCTTTAAAATAACTAGTAATTTAATACAACTGGTTGTACCGGTTAAAAAGTTTAAAATGAATTAAATACAATTTTTCTAATAAAATAATATTTGCTTCTAACTGGTCTTCTAAAATCTTAAATCCTTACTTCCACTTTTTCTTTGGCATCAAGGGCTAATTATATCCGCATTTGATGTCAATCAGTGAAAACGTTACTGCCAGCATTAAAATAGAGCCTAAACTATCAAAACCTACAGAAATACGGGAATATTCACAACGAAGAAGTATTCATTTTATATTCCGGGACGATTAACAAAATATTGCGCGCCCCACCTGATTATAAGTTATTTTGGTGTTTCGCTTGACATCTGCACTATTTTTGTTTTTGATATTAAATGAAGCAGCTGCAGAGGTAGACTTTGAAAAGCCCCGTGCCATGGTACACAGAAACTTTAACTGCTATACGTTAAGTTAAAACATTAGAAAATATAGAGGAATTTCGAAATTTTTGAACCTCTTAGTAAAAAGTTGTAGCGAGCCTCTATAGACCTCATAGAAAACAGATTGATTACACTCGCAGTTTACCGGCTAGAAGTAGTGATTCGAATCTATGATATACTTAATTGAGATATCGCTCAATTTTTAATCACCTTTAGCTTTTAGCGTCTAGGGCCCCGTTTATTCTTAAAACGTCACAGAATAGGACAACTCACGCTCAAGAAGTCCTTGACATAGAATCGTATTATTTAAAGTCACCATTCTCCCGGGCATTACAAATTCTTATCATTATCTTACAAAACATATGACAAGGTTGTATGTTAATTAATTTTAAAAATTAACATTCTTAATTATGCCTTGTCATTTAACAAAAATAAATTCAATGGGTTCATATTATTCGTAGTGACCCCTTAGATATCAAC
Organism: Lydus trimaculatus; assembly: GCA_037414755.1. Classification (NCBI taxonomy): domain Eukaryota; kingdom Metazoa; phylum Arthropoda; class Insecta; order Coleoptera; family Meloidae; genus Lydus; species Lydus trimaculatus. The sequence continues at coordinate 6,558 of JAZBGY010000095.1, read as the reverse complement.
AATTCAAGATACAGTGAACGCTACTTAATGTGATCATTTTGAATAGAATGATAATTTTGACAATATTGCCCGGACAAAGTCTTAAATCAATAATTTTATTACTTGTAACCAAAGTAATCTTTACAGGTCCCTCTCATATAGCTGTTTAACGCCTGGTTTTTTAACGGAAGACATACGCGATGTTGCAGTCGATACCAGTCGCGAATTTAAACCAAATTTTCAAGTCGGAATTTTTCTGTAATATTTTCTACATAGATACGTACAACTTGGTCGTTAAGTTAGGGGTACCTGTAGAACAGATCAATTATATTTGCAAATAAACGGTTAACATATAAAACAAAAGACAAACAAACGATTGTCCTTAAAGAATTCGTTAGTAGAGGGCTACTTTCCGGAGGTCAATCGATATTTCTAATTGTTATCGTTGTTTATCAGTTGCCGCTTATTGTGAGATCTTATAAAAATCATGTTGAATAATCATTTATTTCTTATATTAATTTTGTTAATTGGTTTAAATTATGTGATTTGTGCAAATATATTATTTATATCGACAGTCCTATCACCCAGTCATCATTTTTGGAACCGTGCATTAGCTTTAGAATTAGTTAATAAAGGACATAATTTAACATTAATTGGACCTGATAAGGAGACACTCGTTGACATAAAAAATTATTCTACAATTCTATTAGAAGGTATACCTATGCAACTTTAGAAATTTTCTTAACAGATTAATTAATAAAATTTTTGAAGATGTTTACCAGGAAATGTATAAAAACGTTGAAATGAATGAAATGGCAAGTTATAATCCATTGGAAACCTTACTTGGAGTTTACATGTGGGTGTACAATGCTTGTGAATTATTTTTATCAACTAGAGGCTTACAGCAACTACTTGATTATCCTAAAGACTTTAAATTTGATTTAATTTTATATGATGTAACAGATAACGAATGGTGTTTGTCTCCATTGATTACACGATTCAATTCACCACCAGTAATCGGGGTTACTGCATTTCTGCTACCATCATATTTATCGGTTAATCTTGGAAATGCTTTGTTCCCATCATATATACCATCATATAATTTACCATACAGTAATGAAATGACATTTATGGAAAGATTAACAAATTCTCTTTACACAAGACTTTGTGTTATTGTACATAATCAATTAGTCAGTTCACAGACTGAATCATTAGTAAAAAAAAAATTTGGTAATAATCTACCATCAAGGCATCAGCTTAATGAACGTATGGGTCTATTATTAGTGAATATCGATCCGTTGTTGAATTATCCACAACCATTGCCACCAAATATTATACCAGTAGGTGGACTACATACAGGAGAACCGACAGAAATTCCTGATGAATTTCAACAAATTCTTGATAATGCAGAAAACGGTGTTGTTTTATTCTCATTAGGTACACTTTTACGTTGTGACGACTTAAATGATAATTTGATAAAGTTGTTATTGGAAGCTTTCACTCGATTAAAAGAATTAGTTATTTGGAAATTTGAAAGTGATTTAGATAATTTACCGAAAAATGTTATAATTCGTAAATGGTTACCACAAAATTATATTTTAAGTAAGTTCTTGCAAATTTTGTTTAATTAACAATTAATTATTGTAAAATTTAAGGCCATCCGAATGTTAAATTATTTATTTGTAATGGGGGAGCTTTAAGTATCCAAGAAGCTACATATCATGGAGTACCAATGATTGTTATGCCTTTTTTCTTCGATCAGAGCATCAATGCGAGAAGAATTGCTCAAAAACAGCTTGGTGTGATGATTGATTCCAATCAAATTACTGTAGATCATTTTTATAATCAAATTCGTGAAGTGATCGATAATCCAATGTAAATTTATTTATTTTTTGAATAATTCCATTTATTATAATGATTTGAATTTCAGTTATCGTGAAAATATGAAGGAAACATCGCAAAGATTCCGTGATCAACCACAAACACCATTGGAGAGAGCAATTTTCTGGATTGAATATACTTTGAGGCATGGCGGTGATGATTTTCTAAGTCCGAAAGCAAAACAGATGCCTTATTATCAAAGTGCAGAAATCGATATTTTACTATTCTTAGTTGTTGTTTTATTGTTAACAATGCTAATTTTTGTGAAAATTTGTAAAATATTGTTTAATCTTGTTGTTCCAAAACAAAAGATTAAAATTAACTGACAATTCATAGCTTACAACCTTATTGGATTCATCTCTCTATTATTGTAATAAATGAACCTTTTGTATTCCTCAAAAACTTCAATCTCTATCCTTATCTCTAGTTTTATGCATTTACTTACTCTCTGTACTCTTTATCAATATGTCACAGACATATGAAGGTTCTTTAGTGTTATTTCCTAGTAACTGTAATAAAATCAAATTTCAATGCTGTTTCTTTTATTTTCCATGAGTATATCTAGATAAGAATATTTTCTAAAATGCCGTGGACGCAGTTGTCGTAATTATCATAGCTTCAACGTTTGTACCATTGATAAGCATCGCATCTCCTCACAAAATCTTCAACATCTTTCCGTAAACCCAACCAAAAATTATATCTTTTAATGTTATTATTGTACATGCGGTGGGTTCCTGCATGTTGGTAATATGGGAAAATCATTTAATAGTTATTTACCTAACGAGTTAAAAAATGTTCGATATTGTTTGACGAGCACAATATTTGCCAAAACGAGCGAAGCAAAACCTGCAGGAATACGGAAATAGATCTTCTTTATCACTTTAAAGGTATTGGGTTGACGCCAAACTATTTGACCACCTATGTGCAAAACTAAATACTGCTCACCCCATCGAGACATATTTGATTATAAATTGTTTTGATATTGCGTTTAACACCATCTGTATGTTTGTTATTGATTCGCTAAACGTTAAGTCACTTTTTAAATGAGCTGCAGAGATAGACCACGAAAAGCCTAAACTTAAACGACAATAATTGGAGAGATCTGTGATAATGGAACTAGGATTAATTAGCAATAGAATCCGCACAGTCACTATCGATTTTAAGAAAAAAATTCGAATTCAATAGGGTATCGCTATAAACACGATAAGTCACCAATGAGTTTCTTTTCCGATATACCGATGAAAAAAATTTTATCCGAGTGATACGAAACATTTAAAAGATTATGGTTATTTAATTAATTAGTTATTAATTATTGGTTATTAGTTAATAGAGTACAGCAATAGAGATATAATTAATTTAGAAAGATGTTGAAATTTGTTTATTTATACTTTTTAGTTGTCAATTTCCAATTAGTTTTTAGTGAAAATATTTTATTTTTAGCCCCTATAGGTTCACACAGCCATCATATGTGGAATCGTATGATAGTTTTAGAATTAGTTAACAAAGGACATAATGTAACTTTCGCCAGTCCTGATAAAGATGATGTTGCCATTCCAAATGAAAATTATACGCTCATCTTATTTGAAGGTAATTAATTTTAAAGTTTTTATTGTTATTAACGAAATAAAAACCTATTTATTTAAGGTCTGTTTGACCAATTAGATGATGATTTCAATGCAAATGATATGTATAAGAGTGGCATTTGGAAATCGTTGGATATTGCACATCAGTGGAGTCGTATTAATTGTAAACATACCCTTAAAACTGAAGGATTGAAAACGTTAATCAATTATCCTGAAGATTTTAAATTTGATTTAATTATATATGATATAACCCTTGGTTATTGTTTATATCCGTTAATTGTAAAATTCAATTATCCACCAACAGTTGGTGTTACTGCTTTTTTATTACCATCCTATACTTCTTATCATTTTGGTAATAGTTTTTATTCGTCGTATATACAACACTTCAGTATAACAAGTACTGATGACGATATGACGTTTTATGAAAGATTATTGAATTTTCTTATCACCAGATACGATTTATATTTACGAATAACACAACATTCGGAAAATGATGAGATTGATGCGAGAAAAGTCTTTGGAAATGATCTACCAAGATGGTATGAGGTTGCAAAACATATAAGACTAGTATTAGCAAATACTGATCCTTTGTTAGATTATGTACAACCATTGCCACCAAATATTATACCAGTGGGTGGACTACATACTAGGAAACCGAAAGAAATTCCTGAAGAATTTCAAAAAATTCTTGATAATGCTGAAAATGGTGTAATTGTATTTTCGTTGGGTACACTTTTCCGTTCAGATAAATTGAATGATGTTCACAAGCGTGCTGTATTGGAAGCTTTTAGTCGAATAAACGAGACAGTTATTTGGAAATTTGAAAGTAACTTGGAAAATTTACCGAAAAATGTTATAATTCGTAAATGGTTACCACAAAATGATATTTTAAGTGAGTTGTTTTTAAATTTTATTTGATTTCTAATCAATCAGAAATTTAAGGTCATCCAAATGTTAAATTATTTATCGGTCACGGTGGAGCTTCAAGTACTCACGAAGCTATTTACCATGGAGTACCTATGATTGCTGTACCATTTATTCTTGATCAAAATATTAATGCGAAGCGAGTTACAGAAAAGCAACTTGGTTTAACAATCGATATTGATCAAATAACTACTGATTATGTTTACAATAAAATTCGGAAAGTTCTCGATAATCCTATGTAAATCAAATTTTGAAATAATGAATTGTTTTTAAAATGTTTTATATTACAATTTCAGTTATGCTGAAAATATGAAGAAAACATCAGAAAGATTTCGTGATCAACCACAAACACCATTAGAACGAGCCATTTTCTGGATTGAATACATTTTAAAGCATGGCAGTGATGATTTCTTATCACCGAAAGCTAGATATATGCCGTACTATCAATCTGCAGAACTCGACATTATTGGTTTCCTTGTAGTATCCTTAACAATGTTTCTATTGGTTTCATTTAAATTAATGGAGAAAATATCAAGATTGATTAAATGAATATGATAAAGCTCCCACTTCCATTATTGTACTAAATAAACCTTTTATATGCCTCAAAAACTTCAATCTCTATCCTTATATCTAGTTTTATACATGCACTTACTTTCTGTACTCTTTATCATTATGTCACCGACATATGAAGGTTCAACATAAATCGAGCTTATTTCGGTTGAGACAGGTTGCTGCAACAGTTTGAACCCGTCTTACAATTTAAGACCGGCTTCAAACACTTAAGCCAGATTGGCGCAACCGGGCATTGGTGTATCATCGAAACATAAGTGTAGGTTTAATGCATTTACTTTCTGTTTGTAGTAATATTTTACAGGATCTGTAATAACCATGACTTAGCTGGCGCGGGATCAAGTAAAGATATGATTAGAGTCGAATCCACCGCGGTCATTGTAGCGCCCTTTCGGCATGCTGAAGCCTGTCTATCCCGCTACTTGCTCTGCAATTTTCTGGATTTAATACAGTTTGAGACATACTAGTGATGACTTCTTGCCGCCAAAAGCTAGAGATATAACATATTGTCAATATTATTGTATTTCTTGTAGTATCAGATTTTCGAACACAGTGGGATTGTCTCCGTATCGGTCTAATCTTATGAGCATGGAGTACCTCAATAGGACAAGACGAGATCCATAAATATATCCACTATTCTTCATGGATTAAAGGTACAAAACTGCAGATGAAGATATAGATGGAGGTTTATCAAGAATTTTGCTAACAATTCATCACTAACTTAAACCATAAAAAAACACATAAGAGTCATAAAATATAAACTTTATTTTATTAAAATTATTTATCTAACGTTTCAAATTAATTAATTTAGTTTTTTCTCCAATGCCTTCGGTGTTATAGTTACTTTACGCCTAATTATCGACAAAATCAATAATTTGAACACAAAATAAACAACCAAAATGATGAAAAATGGCCCTAAGATAATGTCAAGATTATATAGTTCTATATAACTTAAATCTCTAGTTGCTAAGTCTAAATGATGACTTTTTCCATGTCTTAAAGCATATTCAGTCCACCAAATTGCTGTATCTAATGGTTTATTTGGTAAATCATGGTAAAGTTTCGATAGTCTTCTAGCCTGTTCTCTATAACTGTAGAAAAAAACACCTATTTAGCTACTTCAACACTTCAATTTTCGTTATAGACGAATTTCACACAATTCTAGTTGTTGTTTAAATAGTGATAACTAAAAGCCTACCTTTTATTTCCGACCATTTCGTTAAGAATTCCTTGAAAATTCTCAAAATTTATATCATCAAATCGTATCGATTTACCTATACCACGATTTTCTACAAGTTTAGCATTTGGATACTGATCTAAAAAGAATGGTACACCAATAACGGGTACACCACTATAAAAGATTTCTTGTAAACTTAACAAACCACAATGTGAAATAAATAAAATTGTATTTGGATGTAGTAAAATATCAATTTGTGGTACCCATTTTCTCACATAAACATTTTCCGGTATATTGTTTAAAGTATTATTTTTATTGTTAAATTTCCAAATAATTGTTTGTGATAGATGTGAGAAAATATTAAGAATTATTTGAAGTTGATCAAAATTAAGATTTTCAATAGGTACATTTGTACCGAACGATACTAGAATAACACCATTCGTT